>WYDI02036201.1:0-26932 GCA_009867235.2 Psittacus erithacus | reverse complement strand
GCCTCTTCAGCACGCATCACCTCCTCCTCTGGTGACATTCCAAAATCTTTGCCCTCTGGCCAGTCCATGATGACTTCCAGAATTTCTGGATGACTGCGATTTCCTGTTCGAGCTCGTTGTGTAATTAGTGCAGCCTCATTTGAGAGTTCTGAAGGTTTTGAATGGCCTTTGAGTACCCTTGAAACCTGCCTGCTGATTGTGATGAGGATCACCATGTTGGCACACATACAGAGCGTGTTTTACCCATGACCATTTTGTCTGATCTTGAGAGTTAAGCAGAGTCAGGTTTGGGTCCTGTCTAGGGTTAGACAATGATATAGGAGGACCAAAAGATTTTCCCTGAGGCTGGACAGTGATGAGTGGCAGGATGTGTGGGACAGTATGGGCAAGTATCTAGGCTAGTGGGCCCCTCCAGTGCTTTGGAACTTCACCACTGAACAGGTGCAAAATCCAGAAAAACTGTCCCAGCAGCTCAAAGAATTGAGAGATGACCTATCTGATCTATCCAGCTCCCCACATGTACCAACCTATTAACACAACGTGTCCTACTGCTCAAGAGGGAAGATATAGGAGGTACACGCCATGGGCTACCCTATGGTTTTACCTGCGTGGGAAAACACCAGTGGATTTCCAGGTGGTCTCCCATCCAAGTACTAACCAAGCCCGACCCTGCTTGGGTGTTGAGTAGCACCAGCAGCTGCTTTATTTGCAGCACCCAACGTGGGGCACGAAGTGTTGAGATAACGTCAGATCTGGTCAGAGTGTGTCTAATAGTATTTATGATAAGCATTAATTGTTTTGGATTAATAGTCACTTGTCACAGTGCTGATTTATTGGCTTTTTTAGCCAAAATGGCTGAAAAAAAATGGCTTTTCTAGTTTCAGCTGCATTAAAAAAAAAAAAAAGGCTGTATAATTGATGTGTGCCTTATTGTGTCAACCAGAAATTACTGTAAAGCCAAGAAGTTATAGGAAGCATGTAAGTCAACTTAAGAATCTTCAAGGGAAGATTGTTTAAGGTGCTGAACGCAGCCTGTGAAAGTAAATATTTTAAAATTTCTAAAGTACCCTGATACTAGAGATGAAAGACTGTAATTACTTCAGTTCTTGATGTGCTGAACACCTTCTCCTGACATAAGTTTGCTGATTCAGATCATAAACTACAAGGTCCTCTGAAAAAAGCTTTAGGTTTTTTGTTAATCAAGTAAATTATCAAAAAGAATAACAAATGCAATTGGAAATGAAATGGAACTGAGAATTAAACAGTTAGGCCAGATTCTGAAAATTATGTGTATTTTTTTAGCTGGTGCAGAGCATTCTCAACTCCCACTAGAGCCATTGAGTTCTTAATGAGCTTACACCCTAGTTTAAATACTTCACTATGGAAGTGTTCATCACTAGATAATCTCATTCTTGCAATGACTGCCAATACAGCCATTATGCTAATGAGACAACTAGAAATGAAAGGATATGAAAAGAAAAACTATAACTAAAATCCAAAACTGTTTTAATGCTTCTAGTTTTAGTTTAATTATGTTCTGCCAGAGAATTATGGCTGGATTAGGAAGAAAAGAAAGTAAATATTGTAGATTAAAAAAAAAAAAAAAGATATTGTAGTAATTCTCATGTAGGGTCAGGGGCCGTTCAGTATTCTCATTTATGTTTTAGCACAGAAGTTACGGCCTTATCCTGAACCTCCCTGCAAGACATTTTTTGATTTTAGAGTACTTTGGCACACTAGATGCCCCTGTGATGGTTAATAGGGAAAATAAAATAATAGAGCTAAGAGAATTCTGAAGAGTTGAACTGGCAGAACAGCACAAGCAGCAGAAAAAAAATGAAGTGAAAGAGAGTTCATACCATTTGCTTGAAAGATATAATTAAATACTGAAACAGATTAAAATAGTAAAGTATGATTCAACATAGATAAAAGTGAAAAGAAGAGGATGGGTACATGGCCAGTTTCTACGGTTAAATACTTTAGAGCAGATCCTTATTAACCCTTTGGGCACTAATAGAGCAACCTTGATGCTAGCTTGAGAGAAGAACTGGTGGTTTATGTTTCATGCCCCAAAGGCCGAGAAAAGATTATAATGACTTGAGAGTCATCACACATTAATTAGGGTTGCTTTGTTATCAGGAATGTTGTTATCCAGCATAATTTGGAATACCAGATGCTGCTTCACTTCCTGCAATAGTCTGTGCCACTTAGAGGAATGTGAGGTAGGTGCAGAGGAAGTTTGAACCACTATGACTTCATTCTGAAAACATGTTCTAGAGGTCAAGTCTGACTTTGGAAGATCTCTTTCTTTTAGGGAAAACTTTTGCCCTGAAGAAACACTGCTGATGGTAAACCTGCAGAAACTGATTCTTGTTTGTTAACATGCCTTCCAGCAACTTTGCAAGATTCAGAACTGTATGTTGAATTCTAACATGGTTTTTTTTTAATGACAGCTTTCCAGGTGGTGATGACTAGTCCTGAGTCATATTCCCATGATGTTTTTCATTCCATGACTTCAACCATATCCAGCATCTTATCCTGTCACATTCAGAAAAGTTGGAAAGATTTTGAATACCTCTCAAGAGTAACACTTTGTCATGATGACTGCACATAGCCATACAAGCAAAATGCTGGAAATAATAAGAAATTACCAACTGCATGAAAATTGATGAAATAAACACAGGCTACAAGAAGAAGACCTTAAATGATGCACCAGCAAATTAGTCTAGGTCTGCTTAAATGGAAAGTTAGAGACAGTTGCCACGTTACACAACTCCCCAGTGAATCAGTTTGAATTTCTCTCTTTTTACTATCTTACAAGAGGTGGCATCAGGACAGTGATAAATCTGGTGTCACCCACAGGAAAATGAAAACAGCTTGAAGCAGAAAAGAAATAGCTAAATATGAAACAAGAAATATGTCTGGAAAGGTCATACACTTGACCTGCTTCTATACTAGAAAAGTATAAGTTAAAGAAAGTCAGACACAATAAAATTACTTTGTTTTCAGCTGAAACTAAGTATTAGACAATGCAGTCTACGTTGTCATTGTGCACAGATCTTGTTGTTTTTCATAAACAGGTTCATGATGTTATGCAGAATATGTCAGTAGTACTACACAAGCTGCAAAGGGGAAAACCTATAGCTATTGTGAGTCTCACCGGTATGAGAACTAGGCTTGCTCATGAGAAAAAGGGGACAGCTTTCATGAACATAAAACCTTGCTAGCAAGGAAATAATCTGATTCTCATGTCTGTGTGAAATAGCACAGGAAATAACTTCAATATTCAGTGAACAGCTATTGTAGATTAGGAGGACATGACGAAAAAAATCAGAAGTTTTGTTGCAGCAAATGCCTTGAACTGCTGGTCTCAGGAGGACTGTAGAGTCTCCAGTATTGGAAATCTTCAAAAACTGGTTAATTAAGCATCATCAAAACATTATTTAGGCATTGAGCATAACTGTAGCGAAAGTCAAATTCATAGAGAATGCTGCAGACTCTTTAGCCCTTACATCTGTTTTGGATATACTTTAAACCACTTGTGGGCTCAGGTGGGAAAAATATTTTAAAACATGCATTGTTAGTTGAATTATATGTTTCGGGTAAGAGAACACAGTGTCTGTAATAGAACATTTAAAAACAATACCTAAAACAAGAGGAAAAAAACCCAAACTGACCAAACAAGCAAAACAAACCAACCAATCATCCAACCAAACAAAAAAACCAAACAACATCCCCCCCCCAATAAAAAAAACCAAAACCAACAGACACTTAACTGTTGAAACTTAGGAAAGTTCTAGCTTCTTGTATTTAAGGTTTGGTTTTTTTTTTCTCCAGTAGACAGAAATGAAAACTAAACAAGCCCTGAGCAAGATCTGAAAAAATTTTAATCAAAATTTAGTTACCACGTGTAGAGTGGAAACAGACAGCAAGGACCAGTGGGGACAGAGATGTGAATTAGGAGGTATAACAGTGGAAAAAATAATCAGATATAATGACAGAATATTTCTGTGCAAGCAAAAGAAAGCCTAACAATGCTGGCAAACTAAGACAGCGAACAGAAGCAAAATAAGATTGCTCTGATCTGGGAACCAAGCACAGAGAAGTAAAAGTCTATCTTTCCATGCCAAAGAAATTAATTTAATCCAAGTCACAGAACAGTTTTTAACCTTTTTTGCAGAAACAAATTCTTCAGCTTGGAAATGCCAGCAAAGACTGAACAAATGTGTCTCCTGATGCTACAGTCTTCAGCCCCCTCTAGTCCACCCCCACAATTCTTCATTTGGGAGAAATTTGAGGCAACCTTTCCTACTGCCCTTACTCTTCCAATCAGTGAGAAACAGATTCCCAGCTTCTTGAGATACTCAGTTAATTTTATTTGTTTGTGGTTCTGTTTTTTTCCTACAGTGAGAATACATTTGTTTTCAGTAAAGAAATTCCCTTCCATAGCCACCTCCAGTTTTCTTCAAGTGAAGAGCCATTTGTTTTCAGCACTGCTGAATTTTCTTCCCTCTTGCAAACACATTCAGTTTTTCAACTAGATTACAAACAGCAAATGCTCTCCAGAATCGTTCATTTTTACTTTTTCCCTCCTGCCCCCATACCTTTGGCCCAACGCCTTCAAAAAGCCCAGCAGCAGCACACATATGTTATGCATTAAAGACAGTCAGAGAGGTTAATCTTCATTTGTATGCTGTCTAGAATGACAGAAATTGCAGAGTCAGAAGAATGTGTTTGCTTTCCTCAGCTTGAAATTTTCTGAATTTCTCGATTTATTGAGATGTTAATACTTTGAGAAGTTGCATGGTTGAATTTATGAATAATTTTTTTCCTCATGCCTTCCAACAATTATTGCTAAGTGTAATTATGGGAATGCATCCAAAAGGAAATAAATATTTTGTTTCTCTTCTATACATACATTCTAATGTATACATTAATATTCTTACTTAACAAAAACTGCCAATAACATAAGTAACCAGCTCTAAGCAGGAAGCACCTTCCTTCTAGCAACAAATAATGAGCAGTGAGCCTATTGTCTGAGTAAGATGCCAGAGATCACCTGACAGAAATATGTAACCTTTATTTTGTGTTTGAGTGTTATATTCCTGTGGAGCTGTATAACCTTTGGCTTGCAAAAAGACTGCAACTGTGCTCTTTATGCAAAAGCTTTTCTTTGTATTATTAAAATTGGCAGCACTGGGAGTTTTGTTTTTGCAGGATCTGGTTTAAGGAATACAATAACTAGGTTCTTAGAAGGGGGCAAGATAGGAGAAACAAATATGAATATATACAGATATTTAAAAGTCATCTAAATTGTCCAAATTCTTCTATAGAAGTCCAACGAAAGTCTTATTGCTCTCTTTAATGAATCAATGTTATTCATTTTGCAGTGCTTCTTCTGACTCTTTGATGTCTGAAAACATCCTCCCACAACTGAGTGAATATTAAGTAGGAAAAAAAAATGAAGATGAGATGCTGGATGTCTTCTCTGTAGTACAGACTATATCTGAACAGCTCTTTTTGCTCAGACTATTTGATATTTCCTCTTTTAAAAAACAATGGCAAATTGTTGCTTCTTTTCAACTTTCATATTTGGTTTTGAATGAACCAAGACACCATCAGTTGTGCAAACATCAGTGTGGGGAGTGAAGGCGATAAGATTTGTATGAAAAAGAGTTTGGGAATGAGCTCTGAGGCCTTGGCGCTTGACAAGCCCTGGAGCAATGAGTTGGGGAGTTGAACGACAGGGAAGGTAAACAAGCAATCCTTGGGGGGATGGGCCAGGATGTAGTTGTGGGGGGAGTCTTAGTTGACGATGTTGGGATTGTGAGAGGGTCTGCAGCATTGTGGTTGGACTATTTACCTGGAGAGTTTTACAGGGGCCAATGAGATTGAACGTTGTATGTATGTGCAGGTTGGGAAAGTACCGAACAGGGGGATAAAAAAGGGCTTGGTTGTAATAAAGTTGGATTTGAGTCTCGATTAGGATTTGAGTCTCCTCATCAACTTGAGTCCATGTCATGAAACGCCACACATCAGTAACACTGAAAATATCATTTGTCTCCAAGATCAGATCAGTAGTTCTATTTCTCATTGTCTATTGTGACTGGTACAATATGCCTTCACTAAACAACAGAATCAGCAGAAGTTCAGAGGTCAATTTATTCTGAAAAATCTACATTTAATTGCAAATTATATTTTTGTCTATATAAATAGTAAAAATTGCTGTGAATTCACTACATCCAAGATGCTGGATTTAACTGTAACTAATGGTGGTGACTTCCATGGGTTGGTTGTGTTAAAATTAGAGGGTTTTTTTCCTGAAACATGTTGGCTTTAATTCCAGTGTGTTTCCTCCTCCTTTTCTCCATCTTTCTCAAAATGCTTAGCCGAGTAAGAGCCTGATTATATGAACTGGGTTTGTTTCTAATGTAACAACTTGTGTTCATCTTCTTTGAAACTATGATCCATCTTCTTAAAAAGCCTTCTGCCTACGCCACTCATCATGGTAGTTTTCCATACACTTTTACAGGATGTTACTCTGATATTGCCCCCCTCCCCCCCCCAAAAAAAAAAAATCTCTTCATTCAGCTTTGTTTTTATCTAGTCTATCATCTGCTGGACAGAACTTCTCAGACTGGGGATGGCAGGTGGGAAAATGTGCTTATTTATATAGCAGAGAGCCTAGTCCAAATTTCTTAATTTCTGTGTCAGATCGGAGCATCAGATCAAGCTCAACATGGAAAACTATGTCAACATTTATCACATGCACTTTTGAAAGTTAAATCGTAACAGGCAAATTTTTCACCAAGTAGGTTATATTAGAAGTTCAGGACAGAACATACGATTTGGGGTTGGGGGCACTACAGTACAGACACTGATTCCCACCATTACTTTCAAAATAGGTCTTCCTAAGATTTTGCAACCATTCTCAGGTTCCCTCTTACTGTAACCTTAACTGTTCTGTTATGAAAGAAATATAACTTAAAAGAAGAGAAATTGATTGAGCAATCTGCCTCACACTAACCTCTCAAGCAAAGCCTTCACAAGGAGTTAGAAGCTCCTAGTGACCTTGCTGGCTAATATTTATATAACCCTGCAGAAACAGGCCCTTGTTAAAACACCAAGTATATTAAATTGCAACGTGCAATAGCTTTTAAGGTGTGTTAAAGATGAAATTATATCGTTTGCTAGCTGACTTGGAAGAAAGTGATCTATTTTACTCATATTGTCAATATTCAGTGACTACATGCTATGACTTATATGCTGATTTAAAATTGTCAGAGTGTGAGGTTGTGTTAAGATGACAAAGGTTTATATAAGCAAAGCATTTTGTGGGGGAACAGAACTGGGATTTTCTACTACACTTTTTAAGTACTTCATGACCCCAACTTCAAAAAAAGTAATCTTTTCAAATCTATTAGAAAGGAAAATTTCTCCACTGTTATCATGACGTGATATATAAAAATCTGAGTCATAATTTCCTAATTAACCTTTGTGAAAAACACTGTTCAGTCGTGAGCTGTATCAAATGAGTGCAAGATATACAAAATATTTTTGTATTAAAGATTTTGTCTCTTTATCGGGTGTATTTTTAGCTAATCAGGATAATCATTAACTGTAAATGATGAGTGGAATGTATTATGTGTGTTGGTGCATGTTTAGGTTCCAGCACTGGCTGTGATCTTGCATGTGGTGACAAAATCATAAAATGATACCTTCAAATATGTTCAGAAACTCCAGAGACTAATGGTCCATTGGGAAGCACAGGCAAGTAACTTCTGAGAAGAAGCTGATGATGAGGAATGAAGAAATGGGAAATATTTCTGAGGCAGTTTGCTGGATCTGTTTGTAGTGATTTTACCAGCTCTCCTCTGCTTGAAGGTACTGGGAGCCTGGAGCGTTTGCCCAAGAATGTTGATATGCTTCCAAGCCTGCTGTCATGGTTTAAGGCTAGTCAGCCACGCAGTCTCTCTCTCACTCCCCACCCTTCCTCCCTGTCCCGTCCATCCCCCCCTGCCCCCGCTCCTGGAGGGGTGGAGAGGAGAATCAAAAGAATGTAACTCCCACGGGCTGGGATAAGAACAGTCCAGTAACTGAGGTATAACACAAACCGCTACTGCCACCACCAGTAATAATAATGATAAGGGAAATAACAAGGGAAGACAATACAACCACTCACCACCCACCGACTGATACCCAGTCACCAACCAAGCAGTGATCTAACCCTTCCAGGTAACTGCTCTCAGTTTACATCCTGAGCATGACGTGCTGTGGCATGGAATGCCTCTTTGGTTAGTTTGGGTCAGGTGTCCTGTCTGCTTCCTCCCAACTTCCCCTCCTCTCTGGCAGAGCATGAGACTCAGAAAGTCCTTGGTCAGAGTAAACATTACTAAGCAGCAGCAAGAAACATTGGTGTTATCAGCGCTGTTCCCAGGCTGAAAGTCAAAAACACAGCACTGCACCAGCTACTAAGAAGGAGAAAAATGACTGCTACTGCTGAACCCAGGACACCTGCTTATATGTGTCCTAAGCAGCCAGATAACCAGGTCCTGCATTAGGATCTAGGCAAAAAGTACCTTGCGTCCCATAGCACTTCAGTTTCTGTATGCAGTCAGGCTATACTGACCTCCCAGAAAATACAGTTGTGATTATATTCTTTTTTAAAAGTCGTGGTGCCTCCACCAAGTGTTTTGCTCATTCTTTTACTCTAGAGGGCAGGACCACTAGCAAAGCCTACAGAAATAGAGAATTCAATCTTTATTCTGTAAGTATAAAATCAATGTCTCTCTCTCTATGTATCTGTCAAGTGCCAGTCTGTATATAACCTCAGTAGCATGGGGGTTCATTGCGTCTTTCCTGCTGAAGCTGGGCCATTGTGAATTCCTTAATGCAAAATTTCTGGCACTAGGAAGAGAGAGGCCAAAAGGCAGCTCAACTGTTACTTTAAAGGAGGGAGAAAACTAGTGTTTGAACACAGAGTTCTTTTGCATGAATCAGACATTTGGTAAAAAACAGATGTCAACACAGGAGAGGTGCTCAGATCTCCCTGAGCAGTTCATCCATTAAGGTCTTCATGAAAAGTTAACAGCCACCATCAGTGAAGGAAAACAAGCCTTACTTAGCTCTTCTAAGAACAGTCTGTAGTCATCTACCCTCAGTATTCCTGTTTCCAAATGTTGAACAGACATAGGGCGTTTGTAGACTATAATGAACTGCTCAAACCTCAAATGTGTGTGGGATTATAGATGCTCACTGTAACATCTGCTGTTGGATTGGCACCTCCCCACTCTCCCTGAAGCAACTTTCAGTAGCCTTTCTGAGGTACTAAACTGTCTCTGTATGCTGTGTAGAGACTGCAGGTATCTGACTTTGGGCTTTGAGAGCAAGATCATGAGAGCCATCTTTCACAGCAAATCTGCTCTTCAACAGCTGTTATTCTCAGTAGCTTGCTCTCTCATCCCTATCTGGTAGAGCAGGGAGTTAAATAAAGATTGCATTTGTTTCAATGACTGAAGCTCTTGAACTCTACTTCATTTGGGGTATCTATCAAAAAAATATCCTTGCTGAATGTTGGGCATAAGGAATCGTACTTGGAGATCTACTTTGAAGATCAGCTATTTATTTCCTGTCTGTGTATTATCTGATTCTGTGCTGTGCAAAGACTCTCTCTTGCTGAGAGAATTTTTTAATAAAAGTTGGTAACTGATGTCTAGAATTACATTAATACTGGTAGAGTAACAGCATTTTCTACTTCGAGAGGATCTTCAGAAAAAGCAGGGGAACAGGGGAGGCTGCCATGATCTTTCAGCATTTTACTTGCTGTAGTAGCTACTTCCAAATAACTAAAAATTTCATGCCTACTCCATAACCAAGAAGCAATTTATCTTAAGTTAAATAACCTTGTGAAAGTAAGCTGGTATTATTGGTGTGGTAGTGATCTAACCAAGGGTAATATTGCTTATGAATAGGCCCCTTGGAAATACACACAGTAGAAAAACAAAAAAAAATAAGAATTGGCAACCATGAAAGCACACTTCTAGAATTCAGCATAAACTAGTTACACTGTAGTTATCCCTCTCTTGAATAAAGGCTGCTATTCATTTGATGTTGAGACAAATCAGAAACCCTGCCGAGAACTTTAATAAGATACCTAACAAGGGCAATTCTCCGCATTAGGCAGTCTGGCTAGCTGACAGTCACTGCTGTGCAATTTCAAGATGCTGTAATATAATATGCCCCAAGATAATATAATAGACCCCTAGAATGCTTCAATAAATTTCTGTTTTGTAAAATCTTTATTGAGATATTATATGAGTATACATATATGTACTTAAACACACATATATGTCTCTCTCTACTCTACAAGGTGAAATGGGACAGCTGGATGAAGTTGTATCACCATGTGAAATGGTTGACTATGGCACTAATCCTTCCACTCCAACCTATAAGAACAAGCTCTAAAGGCTTGTGTTTTAGAGACAAAAGTCCAACATTTAAATGCTGCAGTTATACGCTAAGAATTTAATTGAAAATGTAACTCACAGTGAATTTCCTTAGGACCTAAGCTCAATCAAATTGAAACTTAATAAAGAAAGAAAAAGGGAAGGAATCTGTAATTTTTTAAGAAATTTGAACTTTTTATACATTTTCCATTTTAAAAATATAAATTAACACTTTTAAAATTGGCAGTAGCTTTGAAAAACTAAAAGAATCTTACAGTTAAAAATATCAGTGATATTTTTCAGGTTATTTTCAATGAAATTGTTTTGAAATAATAAGTAGGAACAAGCAGTTTCTGTTGAATGACTAAAAATTATTCAATTAAGCATTTCCAATGAAGCCTACTGACATCAAAGGTAGCTTTTATTTTGTGAACAGATCTTTTTTACAAATTTAGATGCGAAAGGTTGAAGTAATTCCTTCCATTCAACTTGAGAAAGAAATCTGTGGGAAGCCAGAAGGATTGTGTTGTATGAAATATTTCTGCTTGAAGAGACTTTCATAGGAAGGACTGTTACATTAAAAAAGTAGAAGAGAACATGGACTTTATTCTCAGGAAATAATTTCTTTCTTAATATCCAGTTGAAATGTACATGAATATTTAGAATACATTGCTTAATGAGAGGGAGGCGCTGAAGCAGTTTGGTAAAGTCAGCTTTTTAAATAAGAATCCCACCTGTTTTTTATATACTTCTCACTTTTTGAGAAGTCATGCTTCTGATCTTTGTCTCGCTAGGTGATCCATATTTCTCCCTACCCACCTAGATATGACCCACGGATCTTTGTTGCAGCCTCCACACTCACCAAGTCTTCTAGAATTTGTTCCTGTTAGTTTGCTAGCAAAGCCCTGCATAGTCGTCTTTACTGGGTGTCTGTAAAGACAACTTAGGAATGTTTGATTTTGCCTTGGGTGACAAAGTACTTACTTACCTTCCTATAATGACATTATTTACTTGAAGCAGGCCCTGACAACTTTCTTCATACAAATGGAATATTGTTTAAAAAACTGAAGTCTACATTTTCTTGCTTGGATTCTTGCAATTTTATCTATTAAACTGGTTCCTGTTCTTTAAAACAAATTGCTGCTGCACATGATTACATTTTCTCTATCTTTAATATAAATAAAGGAAACAGTTATAAATAGTTGATGAGAATCTGTGCCTGCATAGTGATTTTTAATTGCTGAGAAGTTTCTACTACATTCAGCTTGCAGCTGGCTGTATTGTTACATTGTGTTGGTCACACTGTAGTTGGCTAACTTATTTAATGCCTTCCCAGCTATATTTTGGGCTTTGGACTATGCTTTAATAAGCCCAGATGGATTTCAGCCTAAGTAATACATTTACATCTATAGCCTAAATATAAAATATAGATTTAACACACTAAAATATTGCTCCAGCAGCAATGTTGATAGTTACATTTATTATGTGATCTTCCTGTAAATAGGTAAAATTATATACCTTGGTTTGGGGCAAATTATATTGTAATCCTTCAGTGCTGGATCATATTACCAAAATCCATAATGGTGATTTTGTTCATCTCACAAAAATTCTGGGTTTATGCTTAACATATTCAGCAAAATACTTATGTATGTGCTGAACTTGAACAACTGCTTAACTTAAAATGTTATTAAATAACAGGCAATGTTCAAAACAGATTTGTGCAATTTGGTGATATTTTTATGGAACGTTTATTTTAGTTTGAGCATAGCTGAAAATTAATCAGATAGTATGTATCTCCTCTGAGAGTACAGGTAACACAGTGGAGCCTAACCTTACTGAAATCAGTAGTAGATCAGTCCATGGACACAAAAAAAAGCTGGACCCCACTTAAGAGATGGTGTGAATATGTTTACATATATAAATGAAGCATACCACTTATTAACGTGGTTTTATCTTCTTGCCAGTTAATGTCTTGCTAATAACTGTGACCCCTACTACCTGCCACATGCCATACCCACTTATCCCAGTGTGGGGCACTGCTTGCCGCTGTGGCGGTGTATTAGTTGCACAGCTGCATGAAAATTCAGATTGCAGCCGCATTCTCTACCTTGATTAGCTCGAGATCTTTCCTGACAGTGAGGATGCTGCTGCATGCTCATGGTACTGGGAGCTTCTCTGAAAATCCGGCAGTTAAAAGAGAACGGCACTGATTAGTCAAAGCGCCTGCAGCAGTTAATCTTTTATTGAATAAGAAAATACGAGTTTACATATTTTTTCTCCAAAACACATGGTAAAAAAATGAGTCAGTGCTTCAAATTCCTCATAGCTGTGTTTCTCAACAGAAACTGCCACTTTATTGCTATTGTTAGCAGGCAGTCCAATGGCAAAGATTTTTAATAACTATTTTGTATTAAATAGTACTGCACAGCTGAAAAGTAGTAAATGTGGTAAGTATGCTTAAGAAGGCACAGAACACATACATAACAAGCCCCATTAGTCTTACTCCAATGACATAAATGTTTCAGAAAAGGTTTTGCTTTAAAAAGAAAGAGAAAAAAGCAGGAGTGGATAAGAAACTGAAAAAGTATATAATACATATCCACCAACTCCATCATGCTGTACTCACCTGCTATTTTCTTTGATAAGGAATGTCCTTTGAAAAGGATGTGCAACATTACTGGTTAAACTACAGAAGATAATGGAATAGTCTAAGAAAGGTAGGATAATTAAAAATATAGTATTAGGATTATGATTAATGTTAAATTAGAAGGAATTTAGTTATGGTACTTCTGAAGAATTGTCACAGAGATAAATGTTGTTTAATATTTTAATTTCTGACTGTAGCAGTGTTCTGGTAATTTTTTATTCCATCAAAAAGGTAGAATATATTGTCAGTATGTGAGTAATATAAATGTCTTTAAAAGACAAAATGTGATTAAATTATCTTGTTATCAAGCATGACATCAGAGGGCTGCAGCACCTCTGCAGTGAATAGAGGCTGAGAGATTTTTGCTTGTTCAGCCTGAAGAAAAGGCTCAAGCAATATCCTATAGCAGCCTTCCAGTACTTAAAGGGGGCCTATAAGGAATCTGGACAGGCTCTTTTTACAAGGGCATGGCATGATAGGACAAGTGGTAATGGCTTTAAACTGGAAGAGGGTAGATTTAGATTAGATTAGATATTAGGAAGAAATTCTTTACAGTGAGGGTGCATCTTGCCCAGAGAAATTGTAGCTGCTTCATCCCTGGAAGTGTTCAAGGCCAGGCTGGACAAGGCTTTGAGCAACCTTGTTTGGCGAAAGGTATCCCTGATCATGACAGCAGGATTGAAACTAGATGATCTTTAAGGTCCCTTCTTACCCAAGCCATTCTGTGATTCTATGATTCTATAATCATTCAGTTAGGGATCATGTTAATAATTTCTGCTGTAAGACAGGGATTTTGGCTGAATAATAGAGGCAGAGGAAAACCAAAGGTTATTATTAATCCAGGAAGGAAAGTTAGCCATCAGTGTAATGTGGCTATGAAAATGGCAGACACAATCTTAAGATTTACCAGATGCAATATTTCTTTAAAAAGACGGGAATAGCACCATTACAACATTCATATGAAAATAGAGGAATTCTGTTTTCAGCCCAAAGAACACAATGGAATAGGCTTGGAAAATATTATTCAGCTGATCAGGAAAAAGAAGAGCCTATATTCTGTCAACCTAAAATACATGGCTCTTTTGGTCAAGGAAAATAAGGGTTGAGAATGTCTGAGGTTAAATACAAGAAACAAGCACCAGCAGGGGAAGCATTATTTAAAAGATGACATTCACAAGAGAAAAAGTGACTATCAATTGGTAAGGAATTGATTCAGGCCTGAATTTTCAAATTTCCAACCATATTTGGAAGTTTTTTGAGAAAACTTTCAAGGGAGTGACAAGGTGAAGAACTAAACTTGGTTTTGAATGGTCCTTCATTAGTTCAAGAAATGGGTCACATATGCATCACATATTTTGATTTCCCAAGAAGTGTGGTGGAATCTTTATGGCTGATCAAAAAAATCAAAGCTGTGAAACAGTTTTCTGGTTTTGCTGGGAAGAGTTGTAAGTAGTAGTAGGTTGTGCAACTAGGGTTAGAAGTCATGTGTGCTTCACATTAAGTATGTGTTTGTAGCAAGAAACAACAGTGTTTTAACATGATTAAAAGCACAATGATTGATTCAGTTGTCATTTCCTACTGATTTCGGTGAACATACATCAGTTTTCAGCAGCTGAAAGCTGTGTACTTACACTTATTTTTTACATTCCAGGAGCTAAAAATTCTCCAAGGTTTCTATATCAAAATATAAGGCAGACATGGGAAAATCATTACCTTAAAGTGACATAAATTGATTATACGTATTTTAAATATAGAAGTAAATTAATCCTCAACATTACTGAGCAGACTTTAGAATAGTTTTGTTAAAATTCAAATTATTAAAGATTATTATTAATTTGCCTATATCTGAGAGACATTACTTAGCAATCAGTGTCTGCTTGTTTCTTTCTCCTTCTCTACAAATTTTCATTCCTTCACACAGATAGCTGAGTTTTTTATCTCTCCTTCCTTTACCACACTTTTCAGTCCTCAACTGTTTGGTGAAAGAGTTGCTCTCTTCACATTCTTTCTGCTATGTCCATTCCATATTTAAGCATTGTGGTCTTCTTGTGTTTAGGACAAGATGAATAACCCAAATTAAATAAGTGTTAAATTAATCCTTCCCAGGTATTTTTCCTGACAAGGACAATGTATGTGCAAATATGGAAAATAAGACAAATCTTTCTAGTACTATATCATCACGTATTCATCACTGTTGTATTGGAAGGAAGGAGAAATTTTTACTTGACAGCCCAATATTTCCTCAAATACTAATTACTTTATCTTTGAAAAGACAAAACCCATCTCTCTTTTTTTGTCTATTGCAGTTCTTTGTTTAAAATATTGGGATGCTCATTGTTAAGTGTTATGTAGTTAGGTCAGATTCTGAAAATACAAGCTGTAGAAAGTCAAACAAAACAATCCATTAATAGTGTGAACCTACGTTAGTACAAACATTTTCATTGTGAATCAATCATGTAGACTTGCCTACTT
This sequence comes from Psittacus erithacus, assembly GCA_009867235.2. Lineage (NCBI taxonomy): Eukaryota > Metazoa > Chordata > Aves > Psittaciformes > Psittacidae > Psittacus > Psittacus erithacus. The sequence goes on along the minus strand of WYDI02036201.1, from coordinate 11,368 downwards.
TGATTCAAAGTATGTGAGCAGTAAGCCATAGACTGATTTTTAACCACTAGAAAGTGAGATGAGTTATAACAGTCCCAAAAAAATCCTCTCAACCATTAGAGAAGGAAAGGGTTCTGCAGCTTAGTACCTGAAAGGCGTAACATAGCAATGAACCAGGTGTGACAGTTGATATTCCTTCCCTGAGACTTAACCAACACATCTGCAACACTTGAAACCTACACTTGAAAATAAACAAAATGTGAAGTTGATGAGAGTTTAATGAAAACAATATCTAACTTCAATTAGTTACAGTAGAAGCTCACTAATTTTCACTTGGCTAACTCCCAAACTCCATAATTTTAAGCAAAATGTTATTTTCTCCCTTCTCAACAAGGATTTGAGAAACAGAGTGCCATAGGAATACTGTATAGGTAACAAATTTTTACCTTTCTAAAGTATACAGTATTATACTACAGAGTATGTACAGGTACCTTGCTGCCTTGCCACAACAGGTAACTGGTCATATTCTTTGTTATAACTCACTGGGTTCAGTTGTTTTATTTCTAACACAGTTAAACTGGGACCCATTTCTTAAAGGATAACTATACAAATTCCTTTGTTTTGGGTGTTCTTATAATTAGGAAGGACTAGGGACAAGGCTCCTTTGACTGTCAAAAATTGAATCTAGCCGTTTAGTGCTCTATTATGCTTAAAGGATTGAGGTGTTTAATATATGTTTTCCAGGTCTTCATTTTTAGTCTTGGGAGCAAAGTACTTCTTGAGATAACTAGACTGAAATTAGCTCCTAGTTGATTTTTGCTGTCAGTCCACTAGAACTGGATTAATCTTCTAAAATACTTCTATCATGTTGCTTAATGTGTCTGACTAGGTGCACATTTAAACAAGAATCACTTTGTACAAAACATAAGCAGTGCCCAGACCTACAATAATTCTTAGCTATTTCTTCTTTTCCTAGAAATAGTCAGGAAGGAATTGTGGGATATAAACTAACCTGTAGTCTAGTTCACAAAGCTGGACCAAGCAGGAACCAAACAGTTCATTCTGATGAAAAGCTGATTCCAGTTGCTTTTTATTGAGAGAACAGTCCTTATATATGTTAGATGTAATTTCAAGCATGTATTGGTTAATTAAAAAAAAATAAAAACAAACAAAAAGAAAACAAACAAAAAATACAAACAAAATACAAAGAAAGAAATCAAACAAAAAAAATCCCAAAACCAAACCAAACCAAACCAAACCAAACCAAATTAACCAACCAACCATTCAAAAACAGCAATGATGACATTTTCAAAATACACCTAAAGGAGCATCATTCTACCTTAACTTTTATGCTTTTATTACTCAGGAGTACTTTAAAAAATAAAACCAGAAATATCTTATAGCAGAGTAAATGATCTTTGCAACATAAAAGGTTTCACTGGCAGTGACAGAGAGAATTCAAGACAGAAGATTTGCCTGATCACTGATCTTCTTTCAAAAATGAAATCAACAGCTCCGCATGGATCACTTAGCTTAATCATCACAAAGGATTTAATTTTTTTTCTGTATTTTTAAACAGGATACTATCTTCTGTTTTATAAAATTAGTTCTTCACTTAGGGTAACATCAAAACAGGAATTTGATAGCTAGTGTAATTTATACAGCACATTTCTATCTTTTCCTTCTTCATGTAGATTCAAGCATACTTTCATTGTGCCATCTGCATAGCTGAAGACATACATGTTTACTCAGAAGCTGTAAAACATATTCATTACTTAATCATACTCTTTATGAGCATTCCACAATGTAATACTTTACCTAGTGCAATTCTTTGGGAAACAGTTTTGGAATACTGTAGCTATAGCTGCATTTTGGAATTGCTCAGATGCTCAGTATACATCAAATCTGTATTCTTCTCTAAGGCTATCTCACATTTTGTTCTAGACAATCAAAGATCTTAAATAAGGAGACTCCAATATTCCTGGTATCAGCAAATTACTTTGTAAGAGGAAAAAATATCTTTAATTTAGCACAGTATGCTGTAAAAGAGTAACATACTTAAATGTTTCTGCTTCCTAGTACATACCAGATTATACTCCTTAATAAGTTTGTACAAAATAGTCCTGGTATAGCAGTTGCTGTTAACAAAGGGTAGAATTCTTCACTGAGAGGTGAAGCATGAATATTCTCTAAGGTGTTCAGTAGTTTGCATGGCCTTCTTAATTAGAAAATGCCTTATGAGCTCCCAATGCACTCATCTTCAGGACATAATTTATAGGAAGCTTACCAGGGGTTTTTATAAGCTGATACAATACCATCAAAGACACTTTTCTTGTTCAACTGATTGAAGATAAAGACTCTTTGTTTGTTTTCTGAACTGCTTTGGTATGAATGTTTAAATTATGTTTCCAAGACCCATTGTCCTGGGGTCAGCAGTTGCAGTCATTTTTCTCCTTCTTAGTAGCTGGTGCAGTGCTGTGTGACTTTCAGCCTGGGAACAGCGCTGATAACACCAATGTTTCTTGCTGCTGCTTAGTAATCTTTACTCTGACCAAGGACTTTCTGAGTCTCATGCTCTGCCAGAGAGGAGGGGAAGTTGGGAGGAAGCAGAGACAGGACACCTGACCCAAACTAACCAAAGAGGCATTCCATGCCACAGCATGTCATGCTCAGGATGTAAACTGAGAGCAGTTACCCGGAAGGGTTAGATCACTGCTTGGTTGGTGACTGGGTATCAGTCGGTGGGTGGTGAGTGGTTGTATTGTCTTCCCTTGTTATTTCCCTTATCATTGTTATTATTGATGGTGGCAGTAGCGGTTTGTGTTATACCTTAGTTACTGCACTGTTCTTATCTCAGCTCGTGGGAGTTACCTTCTTTTGATTCTCCTCCCCATCCCTCTGGGAGTTGGCGGGGAAGAATGGGAGGGGAGTGAGCAAGGGCTGCGTGGCTGAGTTGTTGACTGGGCTTAAACCAAGATAGTACTTTTTGGTGCCCAATGTGGGGCATGAAGGTTTGAGATAACGACAGATCTGACCAGAGTGTATCTAATCGTATTTGTGATAAGCATTCATTGTTTCCGATTAATAGTCACTCATCACAATGCTGATTTATTGGCTCTCAAAGTTGTTGCTCCTTATCTCACAATTTCAGCATATCATACCTTACTTGCAGCCAGTATTTGCTGTGTTAGTGTTTATCAGCTAGGGGCCTTGGGCTAAAGGTTCTTGTTTCTCTGTACTTTATGGTAATGACTTGTAATACAATAGAATCATTTATCATGAAACTGATCTGGCTTGCGTTCCCAGTATGGTCATCACCTCTATACTTTGGGAGATATATAATAGAAGTGTTTAGCAATTACACCTCTGTTTTCTCCTCCTTGGGTGGTCAACCCATGAAGGAGACATTCTCTTATGTTCTCAGTCCCCCCACCAGAGAGTTTACAGCATCATTTGAGAGTTCTGAAGGTTTTGAATGGCCTTTGAGTACCCTTGAGACCTGCCTGATGATTATGATAGGGATCACCATATTAGCACGCATACAGAGTGTGTTTTACCCATGACCATTTCGTCTGATCTCGAAAGTTAAGCAGAGTTGTCTTTGGGTCTTGTCTAGGATTAGAAGATGATATAGGAGGACCAAGAGATTTTCCCCGAGGCTGGACAATCATGAGTGGCAGGGTGCGTGGGACAGTATGGGCAAGTATGTAGTCCACTGGGCCCCTCCAGTGCTTTGGAAGCATCGGAGATGGAAGGCAGCTGTATGGAGTTCCCAACAACAAGTTGCAGAAACTGCAGAAGGAGAGCATACCACAGCACGTCTTGCCCACTATATAAACTGGGGACAGCTACCTGGGAAGGTTAGATCACTGCTCGGGTTGGGCTGGGTATCGGTCAGCAGGTGGTGCGTGATTGTATTCTCTTCCTTTGTTATTTCCCTTATCATTGTTATTATTGGTGGTAGCAGCAGTGGTTTGTGTTATACCTTAGTTACTGGACTGTTCTTATCTCAACCCGTGGGAGTTACATTCTTTCAATTCTCCTCCCCATCCCTCTGGGAGCAGGGGGGAGGATGCAGGGGGAGTGAGCAAGGGCTGCATGGCTGAGTTTCTGAATGGACTTAAACCACGACTTCCATGTAAATCAATTTTCTGCAAGTAGTTACCTTAATTTACACCAATTCAAAATTTGTTTCACTGTTTTCTTTAGATAGTTGACCCTAAATATTTTGGTTTACTTTAAGGTTTTGGTTTATCTAAAGCTGATCATAAATAATTTGCATTGCATTAATAAAGATGCATATTACAAAGGACTTCGTATGTTTTAAGTCAGCTTTTCTTCTGTGCTGTGTGCAAATTTGTTTGTGTTTGCATTTCCTTTCTAGTTTAGTATCACTGTTTCTTTTTATATCCTCTCTTCCTTTCCACCTACCCTAGCAATGCCCTATTGAACATCATCTACTGTCAGCTTGAAAGTAAATGTCATGGCATTGTTCAAAGGGGGGGCTCAAACCAAAACAGAGGATTGGAGAGCTTCCTTCCTGTCCTGCTAACATTTTTTACTCTAAACATGAACTTTACAATGTACATTTATTTTAATAAGTTTAAATGCAAAATTCAAACCTTCTGCACTTTAGAGATTTTCTTATAAAATCAGACCTGATTCTAGACACAAACATTGTTATGCTAGCATTTTTTGAAGTTAGTATTAGTGTTTCTCATGGGTTGACTTCTTGACAGATTTTTTTTGTTTTCATTATAAAAAATGTTATTTTGTTTCAAGCTGGAGTTTCATTTACACTATTTAGAATTTTCTCAGTATATTATAACATAGTGTTCATTAAAAAATACACTTTCCAGAACTGTTAATTAAAAGGGCATGCTGGGATAAATAAACCCATATGCTGTTGATTAACCAACTTTTAGGGGTCAACAGTTGGGATCTCCTGCTGTGCTTATGTTAATTGTTGTCCAGGCTTTTACCAGGAACTGTTTTGTCCATATGGCACTTGCTGGAAATGTAAGGTCTACAGAGAGAGTAAAAAAAACCCAAAGACAAAAGGTATCTCAGGCTGTGCTGTATGTGTGGCAGCTTCATGGTGGTACTTCACCTGCTCCATTACATGAGATATGGAAAATTTTAAAAAGCAATTGAGAGTTTATGTATGTGGGTGTACGTGTGTATGCATCATTATCATGTCTATGAACACCTATCACTATTTATTGAGAGAATAGCTACCTGCATGTAAGGAAATATACATGTGGATTTGTAAGACTTAAGTTTCCTGAATAATGAAAAATAAAAAGGGATACTGATATATTTTAAAACCCAAAACTACACAGCAGAGAAGTGTTACTGTTGATTCTGGACATGTTGTTTTTCAGCTGAACAGAAACCACTTTTCCTTGTAAAACCCAATATATACTAACATTTCTTTTTGTGAGTTAATTATCCCCTGAAGATGTCTGTCTTCATGGAAGGTGAATCACAAAATTGTCTATAAGAGTGGAAGATTTGCCCTTTGAGTCTCCTTTTTGAAGTCTAAAAACACACCTTTACTGAAAACTCTCTGTTTGGATTCTATTTAAGTTTTAGGCATATAAATTTTTCACTTCTATCTTTCGTGATGTAAAGGACTTATGAAATATTTTGCAGATGAGTTAAAAAGAAAAACAGCAAAACAAAAAAACCCTCAACCATAATATTTTATGCAGGAGATTTAAATCAGACTACAAGTTTGCCCAAGACCGTTAAGAGTCGGTATCTCTTTCACTGCATTTCTGCTGAAATTATGAAGAACTCCTGTCCAGGTTTGAGCTTCAAACAGTTATATCATTGACTGTGTTTGAAGTCAGAGAAAGATACTCCACCAAAACAATTGTATTGATCATTTCTTTTACTTACAATGTCTTCCTTCTCCTTTTAAAGAGGGAAAATCAATCACTATTAAGAAAGCCTCAAATTTTCACGCAACATAACTTGGTTTCACATAGAAACAGACAAAAGGAATAATTGAGGTTTGGATTAGTTTAATTTTGTTTGACAGTTCAGAAGGAGATAGTGAGTGACATACCTAAATAACTGACCACAGTACTTCCAGACATGGGCAGGAGACACCACTGTTTTCAATGTGATGCTGGCTGCCTGATAGTTACTTTGTGGTGAACAGCTGAATGTTGGTTCCTATTGATGATCTGGCTCTGCATACAGTTCTGTCCATCAAAGAATGAGAAAATCCTGTGAAAAATCTCCTTTATTCAAGCAGAACAAATTAGCACTCCTTGTGTTTCAAAGACAGCCAAAATGATGATAACCATAAGGCTGCCTCCACTCAGACTGAAATGACTGTGACTTGAGCTCAAGAAAACCTGGAAAAGATGATGGCTGGATGATGACAACATGAAGTGCTTGAATGAACTGAATGTTCTGTGATACCACAGTCTCAGAGAAGAAAAAAAACTGCTCCTGGTCCAGGCCATGTTTCACATTGTGTGACAAGCAGCTTTGACTAAGGAGAAATGGTAATGTGGGATTTCTTTTTATTTATTTTTAAGAAAAAAACATAATTATTTTAAATCACATATTGTGTTGTTGCAGTTTTGCTATGCACAGAGGCAAAGTTATGTCTCATTCTCCCTAGGCTTTTCAGATTTTGCTGTGCTTTCAAATAATGTACACATATTGTTCAGCATGTCTGTTCACAACATCCTTTGGTTCTTTATTAGTCAGAGGAACTAGTCCAGAAACTCAAAATCTCAGTCTACTTCCTCAGACTTCTCTCTCTTCCTAATCTTTCTTTTATATCTTACTTAAGGAGTATTTTTAGCTTGCAAAATAGTTATTTGATTTAACTCTCCTCTACGAAGAGCAATTACAAACCACAGAAAAGTCATTGTGGATTAAATGCCTCTGAAGCCATTCAACTTTGAACCAGTATCAGCAACAGTACACTAAAACTATGAAAATAGATGAAAATTTATTGCTTGCTTGCTTGCTTGCTTTTTCTTTCCTTTCACACTTATTTTTTGTCTAGCTCCCAGTTCCCTGGTTGTATAGCTAGATTCTTACTCTTCTGTGGTGCTTCCCTGCATACTTTTTCTGGTCATTTTCAGGGAGGAACCAGCATGGGGATTGCTCTGTTACTCTGCAGAGGGCCAGCGAGGGGTAATAAGAGGTTCCTTGAACAGAGAAGGTGAAACCATGAGCCAAGACCAAGGCCAGCCTGGGAAGTACAGTGAGCAAGACAGGACTGGCAGGGACAGAGCTGGAGACCAGCACTCCTACTACATTGCTGGGGCAGGGACTGATGACCTGGGGATCAGCTGAAACGGAGTCCTGGGGCATTGCCAGAGTGGAGGGAGGCACAGGGGGAGGCTGAGCAGCGACAGGTAGGCATCTCGGTGCTTGCAGGGCCATGACAGATTATAACTATACCTTGTTGAGTTTCCTCTTTCACTAGATATCTTTCTAATTATCTTTGATTTCATATTTCACCCAATATAAATAATTATGCAGGGCTCCCCCCACCCTCAGATTCTTCTCAAATATTTCATAGAATCAGCCAGGCTGGAAAAGATCTTTAAGATCATCAAGTCAAACTGTTACCCCAGGACTGCCAAGGCCACCACTAAACCATGTCACTGAGGGCTTCATCTACATGGTTCTTGAACACTTCCAGAGATGGTGGTTCCACCACTTCCCTGGGCAGCCTGTTTCAATGCCAGATTAACCTCTCAGTGAAGAAATTGTTTCTAATATCCAATCTAAACCTCCCCTGGCACAGCTTAAGGTTGTAACCTCTTGTCCTATTGCTTGTTACTTGGGAGAAGAGACCAACCCCCACCTCAATACGATCTCCTTTCAGGTAGTTGCAGAGAGTGATAAGGTCTCCCTTACGCCTTCTCTTATGCATACTAAATCCCCCAAGTTCCCTCAGCCACTCCTCATGAGACTTATGCTCCAGACCCTTCACCAGCTTTGTTGCCCTTTTCCGCACCCGCTCCAGCACCTCAATGTCTCTCTTGTAGTGAGAGGCCCAGAACTGAACACAGTATTGGAGGTGCAGCCTCACCAGTGCCAAGTACAGGGGGATGATCACTTTCCTGGCCCCGCTGGCTACACTACTGCTGACACAGGCCAGGATGCTGTTGGCTGCCTTGGATGCCTGTGCACAAGCTGGCTTATATTCAGGGGCCATCAATCAGCACTCCTGGGTCCTTTTCCACTGAGCAGCTTTCCAGTCACGCTTCCCCAAGCCTGTAGAGTTGCATGGTGTTGTTGTGCACCAAATGCAGGACCTGGCACTTTGTCTTGTTTAACCCTATACCATTGGCCACAGTCCCTCGATCCAGCCTGTCCAGACCCCTCTGCAGGCTCTTCCTATACTTCAGCAGATCAACACTCCCACCCAACTTGGTGCCATCCTCAAATTTACTGAGAGTGCACTTGATCCCCTCATCCAGATCATCAATGAAGATATTAAATAACACTGTCCCTGACACCAAGCCCTGAGGTACACCACTGGTGACCAGTCGCCAACTAGATGTGATACCATTTACCACCACTCTTTGGGATCAGCTGTCCAGTCAACTTCTAACCCAGTGAAGAATACACCATCTCAGGCCATGAGCAGCCAATTTCTCCAGGAGGATGCTGTGGGAGGCAGTGTCAAATGCTTTACTGAAGTCCGAATAGACAATGTCCACAGCCTTTCCCTCATCAGTTCACTAGTGTTTTCTCATCAATACAGAACTCTGCTTCCTCTTTGCCTATTATAATTAATGGGAGGATAAGTAAGCAAGTCATCCTGCTAGAACTGCCAGTTTCAGGATTATAAAAGAACAACGTAAGTGAAAGGAAGAGAAAAAAATGGAAATTAGTAATGTTCAGAGAGTAATAGAGAAATGGTAGTTCAATTCATATTTCCACTGAGTCTGTGATGGTTTTATGAGAGATGTCTTGGGTATCAAGTATATTCTCTAACAGTACTCCAAAATATCCTTTGGGTTTTCTGAATGTAAACTCATCAGATGCAGCTCATATGTCAGTGCCCCCTCAAGCTTCTTGAAGGACTCCAGGGCAAACTTTCTATAGGATAGCCACTAAATTTGTTGAACAATTTCAAAGGTCAGGCAAAATCCTGTTCTCAGCAATGGCTGATGATTGCTGAGGGTATGCTTTTCTGTCATTTCTAGTATACTGTCAGAAACCTACTGCTTACTATTGCTGGACTTTTCCAGCTAAACCAGGTTTATTATGCCCTTGACTTCTTGGCAAACAATAACTTCATGTGGCACAGGACAGATTTATGGTAATAAAATTATAATTGAATATCTTGCAATTGCAATTCCACACCTAAGTAAAACACTTTCTGACAATCTGCCATTGAATGTGAAGTAATTCAAACTATAAGAAGAAATAATAAAAAAAAGTTCAAGACAAATTTGGCACTTTTTTAAATTCAATTTATGGGCAGTGGCTACAAATGAGTTATGTACAAAAAACTACCCCCTGAATCTCCAAAATGTAAAAATAAAACAATCAGCAGCTAAAATTTACCTTCTCCTTCCCAAACGCTTAGAACATTCCCTTTAAAATACAGGAATACTATACGTAGATTTTGACCAAACTCTGGTTTTGTTTAGTAAAATATCAGCTTTTTTTGTGGTTTTAAAACTAGAATTGGTGCTCTGCTTTACTTTTTCTGTAAGAAAGGTACTATGCTGAAATCATTTGTCTTAATGAAATGCAATTTCACTATGGCACAAGGAATAGAATTGTCAAAGGGTTGAATTTAAAGGGTTTAGATATTGGGTTTGGAATGAAGTTTTTGGGATATTACTTTGTTATGAATGAAAATGTCGATGATTTTGAGTAGTTTCTCAGCTGGTGTGAAGCTACTCCATGCAGTTACTCTGACTCATGCTATGTAAGGACTGACTTGCACTCTGTTCATTTGTACCAAAGCTGTCTTCCTCAGTATCACTCATTTAAAAAATAATTTAAACAAAACCTGCAAGAAAAGTGTACCTATAAATATCAAACCTTGCAAACAGCACCTTGCTTAATTTATTATATGTGCACACACTCACATGCTAAAGCTGTTTATGATAATAGATGCACTGTCTAATGCTCAGAAACCTGTTTCCAAATTTCAAAGCAATTTAGCCTTGGTTAAGGTAGTTCTATAGGAGAGAATATAACCAGCCAGAGTGACTGTGATGAGTATTCTTTACAGCTTAATACACTGCTGATCACTTATAAATATTCTACCATAATATGCTATTAGATTTTTATTTCTGTATCACTTCTTCTTCCTTTGGTTCCTATTAGAAATGCCTGCCTGAGGCATTTGGAGATGTCATTTGGCATAATGAAAGGGAGCTAACATGAATGCAAATTTCCAGCAAATACATATTTTTTTTTAGAGGCAAATTGTCACAAAATTTTCCTAAAGAAAATTCATCTCTTTTGGCAGTTTTGCTATGTACTTTTGGAGATTTTTTTACCTGCCTTATTTTTGATGGCAAATTCAACCTCTTGATCCAGAGAACTCAGTTTTAATTTAAAAGGCTGAATTAAAATAGTTAGCTGAAGTGATTAAAAGTACCTTCAGATGAATGGAAACAAAGATTATAGAATTTTGCCATTTCTCATTACTCATCCTAGAATGCCAAACTGGAGAGTTACCCAATATACTGCTACACGGCTGACCAGGGTCTGGTAATACGAAATTGAATTGTTTCTTTTTGCATTAGTACAAACAAGGTACAATTAAATATTAGGAAATTTATTTCTTTGGTGACTAATAAGGCAAATCAGAAAATAAAAATCCAGTTCTTCCAAGGCAAGTATGCAGGCTGCAAACCTTACTAATACCAGCTGATTATTCAGCAGTACTTTTGGAAACTGTAGAGAAGCACTTCCATTTAAATACGTCTTTAGTGTTTACAAAACTAATTGAAGAAAATGTCCAGATTAGTCATCCTCCTGTGACTAACTTATCATTAAAAGTAACTGAAAATATGAAGTAAAAGGAAGAGATGAAGGAAATAGAAAAGATAGGTCAGACATACTTAGGAGTAAATAATTCAGTTCAAGTCCCTGCTACTTTAGATAAGAATGTTTATGAACTTTTCATGGATTTCAGTATAACTGAATCTGCTTTCACCTCCAAGTCCTACACCCTTGTTTCTTGAACACAGACGCAAACGATTACTTTAGTTTTAGTACTATACATTTGTCACGTTAAGGCACCAGGTAGTCTACCCGCTTCCCAAGAAGGAGGAGACCCTTGTATCCAACCCGCCTGCCCACCCTGGGCAGCCCCGCCAAGTTGGAGGGTATTCGCCCAACCTATTCAGGGACCCTACGAGCAGCACCACACTGA
>WYDI02036199.1:0-22503 GCA_009867235.2 Psittacus erithacus | reverse complement strand
CTTTTCTTTTCTTTTCTTTTCTTTTCTTTTCTTTTCTTTTCTTTTCTTTTCTTTTTTTCTTTTCTTTTCTTTTCTTTCCTTTTCTTTTCTTTCCTTTTCTTTCCTTTTCTTTCCTTTTTTTTCCTTTTTCTTCTTTTCATTTCCTTTCCTTTCTTTCCTTGGAAAAGACAGTTTACTGCCTTAGTACAAGATAAATAAGGAAGTGGTGATTTCCTTAGCTGTTCAAACTTTGGTGGTTGTCCCTTCCCTAAAGGATTTTACAACACCTTTCCAAAAGCAGTTGCATTAGAAATGACATTATCTAAAACGGAGGGTTATAACCTTATGAATTTGCTCCAAACAAAATGTTATTGTATTCATGCCAAAGTCAGAAGAGATTTTTTGTGGGTGGATGTCAGTGGAGTGCTATGGAAATTAGAAACACGAAGTTGAATTAGTCCATAGATTTTATTTTAATTTTTTTGATGCAATTTTTTCCATATTTTTTTGTCCTAGAGCTTCAAGTTTGCTCTGCTAATGTATGTTATTTTCTGTGGTGTAAATAGGAGAATAGTTAGTATGCTAACCAGAACAGTAATTTAGCAAATGAATACAAGAAAACCATTCCATAAACAGGATCAAAGATTTTCTTCTCCTGTGGGTGTAATGACTAGCGTGCAAGAAAGTTGTTGTGAATGAAGGTCATTTTACCCATAACAAGGAACACAACTAAGACTAATCCCAAAAGGAAAACAAGAGACTGGCCAAAAAAATGTCCAGGCTTTGACTATGCCGGAAAATATAAGCAATACAAGAATGATCCCATTATGCAGCTTATTAATTTTTTCCTGATGTTTTTTATTTCTTATGAGCTGAAATTCTGCCCTTCTCAGTATTCATAACAGCAAAGATCCTAAAATAATAAGTCGGAATCCAAGGAGTGGCTTAAAACCATGAGAGTTTCCTTAAAATGGACTCTATGGAGCAAGTCCAGAGGAAGGCTATGGAGATGACCTTAAGGGCTGGAGTACCTTTCCTGTGAAGTCAGGATGCGAGAATTGGGTTTGTTCAGCCTGCAGAAGAGAAAGCTCTGGGCAATCTTAGAGAAGCTTTCCAGTACCTAAAGGGGGCCTTCAAAAAAGTTGGAGAAGGACTTTTTACAGGGGCATGTAGTGACAGGACAGGAGGGAATGGCTTTAAACTGAAAGAAGGTAGACTTACATTAGATATTAGGAAGAAATTCTTCACTGTGAGGGTGGTGAGGCACTGGCACAGGCTGCCCAGAGAAGTTGTGGCTGCCCCATCTCTGGCAGTGTTCAAGGCCAGGTTGGACAGGGCTTTGAGCAACCTAGTCCAGTGGAAGATATCCCTGCCCATGGTGGGTGGGATAGAGCTAGATGATCTTTAAGGTCCCTTCCAACCCAAACCATTCCATGTTACTATGAAATTAATGAGTATTTAGTGGGTTTTGGTTTGGTTTTGGCTTAGGATATTCACATGTTAGGGGGATTCTTCATAATATTTGTAGGCTTTTCTTGAAAATACCAGAAACTTATCTTTTCAGTTCAAAATACATCCCTGGCCATGTTCAAGGCCAGGTTGGACAGAGCCTTGGGTGGCATGATTTAGTGGGAGGTGTCCCTGCCCATGGCAGGGCTGTTGGAACTAGATGATCTTAAGGTCCTTTCCAAGCCTAACTGTTCTATGATTCTAAAATATGTTTCTTTCTAATACTCCCTTGCCTCCCAGACCTGAAGACTCAGTAGAACTGTCAGACTTCATAAGTCTAAGGAGCAATAACCCTGTCAAACACAAAACAAAAGGCAGGTGCTGTTGGTCATTAAAATTCCATTTCCTGTTTCCATTGCATTCCTCCCTCAAAAAGAGTCATCTTCAATAGAGCTATAAATTCCATGTCCTACATTACCAAAGCTCACTTCAAACAGTAAAAGTAGAAGGCTTTTTGTACAAAACCTGCTTTTGATGTAGTAGTTTGTGCCTAGTATGTCTCAAATACACACAAAAAGAAGCCTTTCTAGAGTGCTGGAATATGGGCTGATGTATATGCTGCAATGATGTTGCTATAGTTTTAAGAGATGGATGCAATGGAAAATCTTTGACCACTGAACACAGAGAATATTTATTCTGTGCTTCATGTTGTGCTTCTGTCAGGTATATTGTTAAACAAAATAAAAAATGGAACCAGGTCCAGAAGTCTTAGAGAATAAAACAAGTGGAGATCCAAACTGTTGTGCTTGAAATTAGATTTTCTATTCCTTCTCCTTCAGTTTATTTTAAATCTTATGTATGTGGAGCTTTGAGGATATTGCATTCTCTGAAATGATAGAAAGAAAAATATTTTAACAGTCAGAAGTCCATACACCATACCACATATCTAAGATTAATTTTTTGTCCTCTTTTCTATATCCATTTTGACAGCCACCAGCATTCTCTACTTTTCTGGCAGGGATAAAATGCTGAACTGTACAGATACCTCACTGCTGGGTGCCATTACAGAGGGAAGAATTTCTGAGGAAATAAGACACTTTTACAAAGTTGCCCTTTGCCCTCCAAGAACATTTCAGAGAGACATCAAAAGAACTCAAGCAGTTTATCAAAATATGCCCATTGTAAAACAATCAGGAATTTAACAAAATGCAGTAAGGGGAGATAAGCAATTCCGCAGAATCTCAGGTTTCCAACTTGTCTTCTCAAATCTCAGTTCCTACAGTTCTTTCAAGACTGATAACAAATATCAATTCCATAAAGGCTTCTCCCTCCCAAATTAACCATTAGTCCCTATATTTCTATTCCATCTTTCCTGGAACAATTCTACTTCCCTCAACACATACACTGTGATGAGTCTGTCTGAATTTATATTAGTCTATCTGAATTTTTGTCAGACAGATTCTTCCTTCATGAGTCCTGGAGGGATCACTGAGAACATTCAGTGCCTGTTCATTTTGGGTACCCACCTATACGTGGTGACAATTACAGAAAAAGTCCTTAGAGGTGAAGGAAGAAGAACATAGCATAGGACTATATTGAGAATGTTGCTACCAATTTTTAGCAAATCTTCACTGAGCATTTGTTCAAAATTCTTCTTCAGGGAATTATCGCTACATCAAACTTTGCTGGATAATAAGAGAACAGGTAAAAAAGTATCCTACTGAAGACTTTTCCCTACTGTCCTGCTGCTAAAGTCCAATTTCAAACTAGGTCTTCCTGAAGAAAATTCTGTTTGAAGGTTTTAACCTACAGCAATTTTTTTTCCTATCACATTCTTGAACATGGTGGAAACTTAAGAAAGAAAGGTTCAGGTGAGGCAACCATCATCCATATATATCTTCTGTATTGGTTTGGTGTTTGAAAATGCAACCACACACATTGAAACAATAAACAACAGGTCAGATATGGAGAAACATGCTGGAATATGAAAATTGCAAAACACAGAATTTGTCTGCTAGAGGTCATTATGCTGTCAGCATCCTTCTTCATTAACTATATAATTCAGTCCTGTTTACATCCCATTCTCTGTCTCCTCATATCATTAGATGCTTATACACACAGTTAATTCTTTTCCATTAGGCCTTCTCAGGTCTTTGAAAAATCTGTGAAACAGATCTTACAGTCTGACTGTAAACTAGAATATCTCCTAGATCTACTTAGGAAATAGTGTCATTTTCTGTTTATGAGCCAATAAGAGTCTAATTGCTCTAATTTAAAAACCACATTTATTGCAAATAAAAGGCTTAAAGGACCAATACAGCACTAATGCATGGATGTCTTCAGACCAACGCTGTTGCACTGGAATCCACCCACCCTCAGTCTCTAATTTGCCAGTTAAAGAACTATATTTAGGAGAAAATGGAATTTTTAGAGATGTTTCCTTTTCCTCTGAATAGAGACTTTAGATGTTTTCATTAAGAGGAACGGACTGTGGGTTATGCCCTTTGGCAAAGTAATGCCTAAATTAGGTGGACTGAACTCCATCCTAAATCTTAGCCACTAAACTAAGCACTACAATTCTGTTAGAATACACCCTAGCAGAGATGTCATTTTTGCCTACGAAGATCATCTCAGTGCCTGGTTTATATGAATGCTTATGCTGCAGGGCCCTTGTAGATTAGAACTGAAGATTCTAGTCATATACAGATACTATTGATCATTTTCACAGCTCTTCACTAGGAGGAACTGTCGGGCACGTTCCACAATACGCAGACATCCCAAGTGACAGAAAGCTGATGATCTTTCAGTGACAGATAGTTAAACAGCATGCAGTTGTACACGCCAAACAAATTATAGCTCTTATGCTGTATACAGAAGCTGCCTAGGAAAGAAATTGAGGATTTCTACCCATTCCCATACATGTACCTTCCCTGTCAAAGGGATGGGTTTTGAAAGGACCCCTCAATTCTGGTAAATCAACAAATAATTATAGGACTGGTGCCACAGCCAGAGGTTCAGCTACTTAGGCAATGGGACTTACTTTGAGAAACCTGGGCTGATGGGGGCTGATGAGATCCATCTGTCAGAACTCTAAATGAATTGCTGCAGGAGAGGAACCTCAATCCATCCCACTCTGAACAGTTTTATGCCAGTGCCAGCAAGAGATGCCCAGAGCAGGAGAATACCTGGAGCAGCACAAAGGAATTCCAGCCACTCCAACCATTAAATCAGCTTCATCAAGGCCAACTTAAATGCTTCTGTGCAAATGCATGTAACATAGGGAATCATTATAGATTCATAGAAGGGTTTGGTTTGCAAGGGATCTTAAAACCATTTAGTTCTAACCCACCTGCCATGGGCAGGAACACCTTCCACTAGGCCAGGTTGGGATATCCACAAGTTCTCTGGGCAGGTGTTATTACTAACAATTGTGTCAGCATAATGCATCTTAAAAATAAAAATCACTCTAGTGTAATAAATTCCAGCTAAGACCTCAGAATTGCCAAGGGAAGGGTAGAATCTCTCATGGTAGACAGTATGAGTTTCTTTTTCCAACACATCTCAAAATGCTTGGGAAATTTAAACTCCATGAACCACATGAAATGGAAAATTTCACCTACCTGAGCAGGTGGACTTAACTGCCCATAATGCCCAACTTTTATGTCAAAAGACACTAAGTATGAAAAAATCTGTACTTCTGCTGTGATCTGTAATCTTCATTTGGAAACCACTTCAACCTTTTTCCCAGCCTCCAGCTGGTACTTTTCTAATAATAGTGTTTGACATTAAGTAACAAGAAGCGAGCTGAAGAGAGGATGTTTGTTCAGCCAATGTCATATCCAGGTACAAGTGAAATTTGATGCAGACAGGTGTAAAAGGAATGAGCTGTGAACCGAAGCTCCATTTTCTTGAATCAGATGCAGATAGAGACATTGATATGACTTGAGCTGTGCTTCAGGAGACTTAGTTCAGACT
Organism: Psittacus erithacus; assembly: GCA_009867235.2. Taxonomy (NCBI): domain Eukaryota; kingdom Metazoa; phylum Chordata; class Aves; order Psittaciformes; family Psittacidae; genus Psittacus; species Psittacus erithacus. The sequence continues at coordinate 17,100 of WYDI02036199.1, read as the reverse complement.
CTTGCAAAGCATTGGTTAGTTTTTAGAGACCAAAAAAAAAAAAAAAAAAAGTGTTATTAGAAAGAAAATCAAGCCTAAAAGTCAGTGCAAAGGTTGTAATAAACTCAGTGTATGTAGAGAAATAATGTGGGGTTTTTCCCTGCTAGGAGAGAATATTCTTAATGTGCTGTTTCCTAGAGCTGTGTGGAACTTCAGCAGATATTTGTACATTGCCCATGAAGCTCCTGAACATGAAAAGAAATCTACAGAGGGGAAAAATAGATATGGGGTGAAATGAATTTTTTTTAAGTATCCTACTTTAGAGAGACCACTTTGTCAATTCATACATTCATTCTGAGTTAGCATAGCTTCTGAAGAGCTGAAAACAAACAATGCAATCCCTTCAATATTTTAAAGTGGTCACTTTAAAAAATATGTCAAGTTTATGTACTGGTATTAAATTTTTTTGCACAAGCCAACTGTTTTCTGTTTTTTAATGCTTTCATCTTCTTATTACCTTCATGTAATATGTAAGACAGAAACAGTTTCTGATTATCAAAAACACACAAGAACAACAAAGTAGAAATAGCTGTGCTGCATAAAATCAGAAATAAGCCAGAACTGGCGTCCATACAGATGTCTAAGGAAGGGTATAAGAAATAACATAGCATTCGTATAGTAAGATTTCTTCAGAATTACATTTCTGACCTGGTGGTTATAATTTTTGTATTGAGTATCCTTTTATGAGTTTTGCTTTCATGAATTTTCCAATTGCTTTTTGAACTATGTAAAATTTTGGCATTTACAACAACTGATAGGAATTAATTCCAAAGATTAATAATACATGCAATGGAAATGTACCTCTTTCTGTTTGTTATAAACTTGCTATCTCATAATTTTTATTTCCATTAATTCTCATAAGGATCAGGAAATAATTATTTTCTATTTACTTTCTTCAGGCTGTTCCATGTTTTTAAAGATCCCTTTAATGTCTTTTCCAGACTGAGTAGTCCTTGTCTATTTATTTGTTCCTTATATATAAATTAATTCACTCTTCTCTGCATCTCCTGCAATTCAACTATATCCTTTTCAAAATTGCTTGACCAGAACAGTTATCAAGATATGGGTGTGCTGTGCAATGTATAATGATATAATGATGTATTTTGTTCTGTCAGACATTTATTTCCTAATAATTTATTGCATTTTACTTGCTTCTTTGATAATTACTGAGCACTAAGCTGATATTTGTATAAAAATTATTTCCCTTATAACCGAAGCATTTTCATAGTACAGATCCCATCACTGTTACTTGAAATTAAGTTAGGTTTTCCTTATAAAAAACATATTATATAATAAAACATAATAAATATGAATTTCATTTGCCATTTTCTTTCTCAGCCACTTGGCATCAGATGATTTATTTGTGACTTTTTTGGTCCATATTCATCTTTACTACCCCAATTAACTTAGAATAACTTAGAAACCTTTGCATCTCATTCACATTCTTTTAACAATCATTGATTAATAAATTGGACAGCAGATCCTAGTATTAATTCTCATAGGATTCTAATGATGGCTTCAGTCATTTACACTTGTTAACCACTTATTCCTACTTTTTAATTCTACTTTTTTAGAAGGTTAATGCTGTTGATGAACTTCCCTTTTATCCCATGCCAATTCAAGTTTTTTTCAGAGTTTTTGGTAAAAGCTATGCCAAAAAAAATGTGGAGGCTGCAGCAGCCTCTAGCAACTTGATGACTTGTGTTCTTGTGCACAATGACTCCTTTAAAGAATTATAGTAGATTTGCAGGATGTGAATCCTCTCTTCAAAAACCAATGGCAGTTCTTCCCAAACATATCACATGTTGCTGTGATTGTGTGTGTGTAGCTATGTATAGTCTGTTGTTTATTAACCTTTCCACCATTTTTTTCCGGTATAAAAATCAGATTTCTTATTTGCAGGTTTGGGGGATTTGTTTTAAAATATTTTTCTTAAAATTGCCCTTATGTTTGTCACCCTCTATTTCAACACTTTTGAAGCAATTTTAGCAGATAGCATGCACACCATAGTTAAATAGGTCAGCTATTTCAAAGAATACCATATGGGTCTGTTAACTTAAGTCATTTCACTAGTTCATTCTAGAATCTTTCCTAACGACACTTCAGTTTGAGCCAGATCTTCCAGTAAGTTGGTCACTTACAAGTATTGTGAATAAGTACCTTCTTCAGATCCTCCATTGTGAATATAAATGCAAAAAAAGTTATTTAGCTTTTCTGCTGCAGCCTTAGCTTCTTTAACATTCCTTTACACTTATTGGCTTTACATATTGTCTGATAAGCTTCCTTCTGATCTGTTTAGAAAGGGTTTGATGTTAGCTTTTATGCCATCCACATGTTTTTCATCAAAATCTATTATGACTTGCTGTATTACATTTTTGCATTTAACTCCACAGTGTTTAAATCCTTTTGTATTTGGTTGTTTGTTTTTTATTCAGTGGGATATGGCTTTTGAAGGTTGTCTTCTTACATTTAACAGCTTCCTTTATCTTACTGCTTGCTGCTGCTTACTGCAAATGCAGAGTGCTTTTTCTTTAAAAATAAGATGGCTGTGAAGAAGTGCTCTTTTTAAAGTCTTCTCTTGTAGTTTTATTAACCACTATGTGTTTTGTCTCAGCCTTTACTGTGCTGTCCTTAAATACCTTGCTACTTCTTAACACTTCTTCATTTTGGCTAGCCTTTTGAATATTTTAACCTTCGATTAGATTCTCAGTTAAAACAAATGAAGATCATGAAGGGATAGATCTAAAATGAAGCTTTGAGTCTTAATAGAGTGTGGTGTGGCTTATCTTAAGAGCTGGTTGTGTGAAAGAATTCAAAACTAGGTACCTGTACTCTCTGTACTGTCTTTGCCTATAATCTCGTTGCAATTTTACTGTAAGAAAAGTATCCAGAAAGGTCAACTTGTTGAACAGGGTGTTGTCTAAAGACACTGAGGACAAACATATCCCATCAATTAAAGATCACTGAGGACAAAACTATATCATCAAGTATATCTGCCACTTCATGTGAGACTGTGAGAATTTTTAGTCCAGAGAAAAGAAGAATAAGAGGAGATTTTATCAATATGTATAACTACCTGGAAGGAGGGTGCAAAGAAAATAAAGCCAGGCTGTTTTCACTGGTGTCCAGTGATAAGACAAAAGGCAACAGACACAAACTGGAGGTGTCGTCAGAATATCAGGAATCACTTTTTTGCTATTAGGATGATTGAGCACTGGCACAGATTTGCAGAATGGAGTCTCCCTCTCTTTAGAGATATCCGAAAACCTGTCTAGACAGCTTTCTGGCCAACTGGCTCTAGTTAGCTCTTCTTGAGCAGGAGGGGTCATCTAGATGACCGCCAGAGGTCCCTTCCAACCTCAAACATTCTGTGATTTTGTGATGTCAGGCATTATAAAAAGATAGGAGTAACATCTTCCTCCACTCAGAATACAAACCTCTCTTTGGAAGTGAAGGAAAGCCCTAAGACTTAAGCCAATGGAGACTTAAGCACATTTGCCTTAGGGGACCCATCCACATTTTGAGCAGATTCAGCCCACTCTAAAAGACACCATTCACAGGGTGGTGCAGCAGGGCTGTCTCCACCAGCCTTTTCCATGAGATGAAGGCAGTGCAGAGGCACCAGCGGTAGTCTGTCTGGTGGAAGATGAGCAGCACCAAAAAAGGGGTGGAACTTATCAGGTAGCGTTGTTCTTAAGATAAAAGTTAAGAGGGGGCTGTGTTTCAATCCCTTCACATCAAGAGAAAAATGAATCTGGCTTTCTTTTCTCTTGCATGAGCCTTCTAATTGCATAATTAAATAACTGAGAAGTTGTGGCACAGATCTTCACCAGGCTTGTGTCAATAGGAAGTAGATGTGATCACTACCATCTCCTGTGCTGACAGACTGCAGAGCTATGCTCCAGAAAATCCTTCCAGAGCAGCTCTCTGGGAAGACACAGCAAATGAGCTCTATCTGGCAAAGCTTGATTGGTTTTAACCACTCTGCTGAGGAAAATGATAAAAAAGGAGGTTTGGACATGAGCAGAAACAATAGTCATATTGCCGGGGGAACTTTAATGTTTCATCATGAGGTTTTCATAAAGTTGCTTTTGCCTCAGACAAAGCCATGAAGAAAACTGATTTCAGTCTTAGTTGCTCTGAGAAACTGCTGCTCTTCTCTGGACACTATATAACTGATTTTGTCAGGTGAAAAAAATATATACATTTCTAAACAATACATATGTAAATAATAAAAATATTTCAATCCAATGACTTTTTACAGTATGTTGTTCACAACTATTTATTATTAGGTAAAAATATCTTCCAAATTTTGATTCTAAAACTAAAAACATTTAGTTTTCAATGTTTAAAAGTTCCTCTTTTCTTATTAACTTATATGCTTAGCTTTAAAAGGGCATGCTATTAGTTTGCTTTTCTTGCATCAGTCTTTTTTTCCTCTTTATAGCTAAAAGATTATTCAAAAAACTGCCAGGGTTTCATCTGTATGTAAGTTTAATCTTATCTTAAAGGATATGATGGACTAGAAAAATTTTATTTATATTTTCAATTCCATAAAAAATATAAAGTTTTTATCTCCATTTTAATCATCAAGGTTCTTAGGACACTGTTTTGTCACAGGAGCAATTAAATGTCTACAGAAATAAAAAAACTATCTATGCATAAAATAGTTAAGAGATCATTTTTCTCAAAGAAGACAAAATTATGATAAAATATGCAATTTGAAACTTTATTCTCTTTTGTCAAAACAAACTTATTTATATCAAAGTATAATGAAACTAACAATAACTGATAACAGGCTATTCTTAGCTTCTGGAAAAATACCTTCATCCTGCTGCAATGTCACAGTAATAATTTGAAGTAAACAGTGAGTTTAGAATGAGGTATGAGCATTTACAGATTGTAAATCTGCAAAGCTCATCTATCTACATGGGCAATATGGAGTGCCTCCTCTGAAATCTGGTTTTAAAGACAGAAGACTAAACTATGTGCATAATTTACTCCAGATGTAGGCAGCTAAAATAAAGAGAGCTGAAAGTTCCTGAGCTACATATTAAGCTTGGAAATGAAGCAATAGAAAACAACTGTGTGAATGATGTAAGTGGCATCTGTTACCTCAACGAGTCTCTTTGGAGCAGCTAGTACTTTGGCTAAATTCCAAGTAAAGAGTTGCTATTTCTTAGCATTTTATGTATATAATGTGTAACGGAAAATAAAACTTCAATGGACACACCTAAGCCAGAGCAGAAGCATGGCTTTATTTTCTTTTTACAAGTTCAGCCAATGTTTTCACAACAATACTTGTATTATGGCTATATTTCAAAGAGGCGCAGCACATTCTGCCACTGCCTCTTCCTGCTCATCTAACTAGCGCTGTGAAGGCCACTGAGCTATTTTCACATCTAAATGTTTTTAACAGCTATGCCTGTTGTGAATTGAGCCTCAGTTGTAACTGTTTAAATAAACACTTAGGTCACAGTATGGTACCTACACACTGAGCAATGGCAAGATAGGCTTCAGAGACAGAAGCAAGCGTTCTTTTAACCCAACATGTAGAAAACACGTGCAAGCTTGTGTGTGTGTATGGAGCTCCCCACCTTGGTTACATTTAAAACATTGTGGTTCAAAATATTAACCACAGCCTGCAATTGCAAAATAGCCTTAAAATATAACCTAGGTATTTAAAAATTGGCTTTGTTTCTATATTTCACTTAGCATCCCCAGGAACTATGGCTCTTTCAGACTGAGTTTTGCATTATCTGACTTCCTCAAAGAAAAACTAAACAATGTAAAAGTCCTTGTAGATGATCTTTTGATGTAGCAAATTACTTCATTATACACTCAATTGCTTAATTTCAGAAATGTCAGCAAACACAGAGGAGTCACCCTTTCATTGTAGTGGCTCATATACATGTAAAATTTGTAACAATCAACTTTAGATTTTTCCAGAATTTCAACTGTGGTTAATACGTCAATGCAATAGCTACAATACGAGTAGGATACATCTCACTTGTCTTTAACCTCTGAAAGGTTACACATCTGTTATAAAGTGGGTATTAATTTATTCCATAGACAATGTAGATTGCATCTACAAGGGCTTTCAGTGCACACGTCTTTGATACCTATTTTCGAATGGTTTGCATTGTCTGCTGAGACAGGCTTATTTCTCTTCATTAACACAAGAAATCCATCTGCTTATCTTGATCAAACATTTAAGAACTAACTAAAAAATGTTAGATAACTATCTCCCTAAACATGCAGTACATACTTTGTAAGCTTATATGAGTATTATTTCCAAAAAACTCCCACAGCTGTGAATGTGTTAAGTGATACTCATGTCTCAGTTACTCTGCTTCTCTCATTAGCAGAGTTTCTTTTTACTAAATCTTTCCCCTGCAAGTTGCACAGAAGCGCAGAAGTGCAAGGAAACGTTCCAGTGGTGGTAGCCTTTTACAAGGGCAGCTCTGTCCTTTTCTGATGCTTTTCCTTTTTTTCTCTCCATCTCCCTGATTTTTTAAGATAGCAGGAGTGTGCCACTTGATGCATTTGGCAATAACTAAGGCCAAACTGAGTTCATCATAATAGAATTATTATTATTCATAATAATATATGTTTAATCCAATTCATACTCCAATCTGATATTTGTCCTTTGTTGGCACAACAGAGGAACGGGCACTATATTCATGCTTGTAAAAGGCACTATTTCACTCTGCATCATAGGGACACTATTCTATGCATGTTTTAAAAGTTATTCTCATCCAGATTTAATGCTCAATATAATTTCACTTATTCAGCTTTCATACAGAAATTATATTTTTAAAAAGAAACAAAAGATACCCTTTTCAATTTCAAATATCAACTTTATTTTAACTTCATTTTAACCTAGCTTTTTAGCCCAAAAGTTTTAATATAAAGGTTTCTCCCTTCTTTATTTTATCTCTCTTCCAATTAATAAGAAAGGTTAAAAAGTGTGAAAGTTAGAGAAGGAACAACTATTCTTCAACCTATAATTAAAATTAAATTAATGAAAGTGTTTTCCCCACTTCCCGTATTATGCTACTATATTCTGAATGAGAAATATTAGAAAATTGTTGCAAAGCAAGGAAAAGCTGGAGAGACTATGAAAACAGTTTTTCACACTGAAGGCAGAACAAAGGCACAAATCAAAACGTCATAAGCAAGACATTTTAGTTGAATATGTGTGTAGTAGCAAAGAATATTTTCAAGGCAATTTAGACAAATTGTGATGTAATATTTTCCTATGCAACGTAAGTGCAATCAGTAGAAGCAAAACATTCACTACGAGTTTAGAGGCAGATGTAAAGTCTGGGATTCAGGCCTAAACTCTTAGGAATCCTACAGTTATTTCAGTTACTACTTTATTTGATGTTCTGGAAATACTACTACATAAAGCTCTGACTCAATTATTTTTTAAATCCTCTTAAAAGAGGCAGAACTGCAGAAGATTTTTTGTGAAACTTCAAAGCTAAACTACTCAAAGTAGATATTATATACCTGCTAAAACAAATGTACTTCTGTTTTGGGGGGTTTTGTCCTTGTCAAGAGATAAAATATTTTACCATCAATATGGAAATTTGCAAAAGTATCTTTTCCTCAGAAAACGTAATACAAGTTAAGCATGATAGTGACTTTTTTGTTGCTGTTGTGTGCTTTGAAGTCGCTGGGATTTAATCGTATGCTTCAAGTTAAGCTCACAATAACCTGCAGCTCTATGATAATGGCCTTTTTGAATTAATAATCTTCCTAAAGATAATACATATGAGTCAAATATGCAGAATGTTCATCTCCACTCAGGTTCCACTGAACAGAAATCTGAATGAAATTTGACTGCTGTTTTCTGGAGTAGTCACTCACTTTGCATATTTTGTCTAGCAATCAGCACTAAAATGAAGACAGACCTATGGTTATAGACTGTAAGTTTTTCATAGAGAAGGAAAGAACAGAGACTGAATACTTTAAAATACAACTATACTACATGTTAGGTTAGGCCTTCTGGTAAAAAAGATTAATGGAGCCACTTGTGATAATTTACTGCAGCATAGTAGGTGTCATGAAGAATGTGTACTACAGAACCTAGCTTTGTACATATAAGAGGACCAAGCCATGTTTTGCTGCTGGCTTTAAAAATATAAAGCTGACAAGTCGAGGATTACTGTGATTAGATGATGCTTAATATCTTCTAAAATACTTCAGTAGGAGTGCTATGAAAACTTAATATAATTTAGTACACATTATGCAAATAACTCTTGAAATTGTTATCCTAAAACTACATAGTTCAGCATTTGATTTTATGTAAGAAAGTGGCTTGGCTGCTTCTGGCAATGGTAATGTAATTACCATTGGCTTAATTTGTAGCATGAAGATCTGCAAGGCTGTATTCCGTGATAGTTGCCATGTTGTTTTACCACTTGTAAATTGTAATTATAGCCTTGGAAAACCATATGTTTGGGGACATTTACAGTGACAGCAAAATCTTGTCAAAATGCTGGTTGCTTAGCTACAACTAGATGAAACAAACTACTAGTTGAACTGTAAAAACATTTGTTTTTCAAGGAGTATATTTAAATGACATAACAACTGTGTTGTGACTGTTATTGCTGGGGTTTTTTAGAGTTACTAACAGGCTGTCAAAAGAAGTATTACAAAACGCAACTGGAGTTGTGAGAAGTCAGAGAAAACAGACTTCCAGGAAGTCTTTGACCCTAACTTGATGAAGTGGCAGTGGTTCGAATTTTTCTTTTTCCAGAGAATAAAATATTTGTAGATAATGCAAGCTTTTTTCAAAGTAGAAAACCTGGAAAATATTAGAATTTACAGCAAGATATTTTTCTTTACATTTTATTTGAAATAGAAAAAATGATGTTATAATCACTTTCAAAACTAGGTGACCATGCATTTGAAAATTTCTTCTGAATATTTCACTTTTTAATATTCAATATAGCCAACCAAACAGCTAAACAACTGTACAATTACCTAGATTTTTTTAATTAACTAAACCTTATCAGCTGATATTTTTCCCTTTTGTATGACTTGTCTAACATTCATAAAGTTTACATGGCACACTGAACTTTAATTTTAAGGTGTAAATTGCCTGCAAGTAATTTTTTTCATTACGGGTCAAAACACAAATCTGAAACAAGTGTCACTTACAGGCTGAATTACTGTAAGTTCTGGTCCACAGCTTTCTCCTTGGGAGTGACTGTATCCCACACTTGCTTTTAGAAAAAGGCCAATAAGTATTCAATTAATGAAGGAAGTTTAAATTTATGCTTACCACCTTAAATCTTTTACCATAAATAATATGTAAATATTTTATTAATCAGGCTCTGCTGTTCCTGTTGTCAATGATTTGCTCAAGCCAAGCATCCAGTTTCAAATTTTAATGATCTCTTCCTTGCAATAGTATTATTAAACTGTAATAAAAATTAAACTGAGACAAAACAATAATTTAAATGAAGTCAATTAATAAATAAAAATTTGCAGTCTGCTATTATAAAGCTTTATAGAGCTTTATAATGAACACTGGCTGTTCATTCCTTCTTTATGTATACCTAAATGCTAATTTCTTTCATTAGGCCAATTTCACTCTATGAAAACAAATTAATATGCTGGTGTTTTATTAAACCATTAGATTGAAATTATACAGCTGTACACAAGTGAAAACTTAGGGAAATAAGATACTGGAGTATTCAAATATATATCAGTGCATTCACAATTCCATAATCATACAACTTTTTTCTCTAGTCATTGAATTTTAAACACCCTTTGTAGGCTAGTTCTAGGAAATGTTTCTTCCACTCTCTTCTGCAAATCTGTGAATATGATTTGTCCCATCTTTTCTGCTCCATTAGGTGTGCAGGATAGCCTAATATTAGGAGCAAATTTCCAGTATTCTGATGTTTCCCTTTTGGGAATTCTGCAACTTAAGTTTTTGAGTGGAGAATGACACCATGTTCGCTAGAAAAATCATGTACAATCTTCTGCTTCAATTCAGCAGATTTAGTTTCAAAGCTCATAATATCAAACACTTCCCTCTTGGTCCAATAGCCCCTATATAGATAATGTTTTCTTATACTATATCCTATCAGATTTTAATAAACAAGGAGGCCTTACGTGAACAAATGCTTCATTGTTAGGCAGCAGGCTTGAGTCTCTTCCATATTTTTGAGAGCATATTCCCAATAAAAACCCTGAATGCATAAACAAAAGAGGAAACTATGCTAAATTTTTGTCACTCCTTCACACATGAATGTCTCTATGAAAGGTTCATTCTCTTAAATGTACCTCTGGTAATGCTCTTCATTATCAGTGAAAGTTTATACATCTTTTGTTGTGTGAATAGGAATATTACAGACACCACTTTAATATGCAGACCTCCATGGAAGAACAAGTAGCTGAACAAAGCTGATAACATAAGTACTGTTATTTCCATTTACACTTTGACAGTTGTCTGTCAGACAACTTCTTGCCTTTGACTGGTAAAGAGCCCAGGTTGTCAAGGAGCCTACTTAGCTTTCCATGCCACCAAGTGATAGAATTCTTTATAGTCTGAGCTTAACGATTACATTGATCAAAATGATAATATTATGTAGATTTATCAGGACACAATTATTATGGTGATAAAGCCTCATGATTGGAACTTCCAGAGTAAATGTACTGAAATGATAAATGCGTATTTCCCAGTCCAAGGAAATGGATTCAATATAGCAGTTAATGTTTCATACAGCCTAACTTCATTAAGCACAACTCAGATAACGACATCATGAATTTGTTTCATCTTATCAAATTGCATTAATTAGGGAAATGCATTGAATGCTGAATGTGAATGAATTTGGTTTTCCCTGCAAGAACTAAAAAAAGTGGTGATTGGATTAATTCGTCTCTTTTTCCCCATTAACTCAGAGCATGATGATTCTTTCTCAACTTTATGGTATGAACAACTTTGTGTTTAACATGATTCTCATTAACCAATTTAATTGCAGGGGTTTTAAAGCAGGAACACTCAGAGGCTGGACCAAGGCCAGATTGTTCCTTTCCATTTATATCGAATGCCATCTCTCCAGGGGCACAGGCCTTTAACAAAGGCCTAGGTTACCATTATTGTCTATAATTTGAGAAGCAATCAACAAGCTCTTTCCACTAAATTATTCACACCTGATACATTGTATCAAACAACAATATTTGCTAAAAATTTGTTCTCTGAGTTCTGATAGGGTTCTTCAGGTGTATTGGATTTACATGGCAATGTTTTTGTACCTTGGGGCTACCAGGTGGCTTCTGTGAGAAGTTGCTAGAAACTGCCCCTGTGTCAGACCCAATGCCAGCCAGCTCCCAGATGGAATCACTAATGGCCAGGGGCAAGCCCATCAGTGACAGGGGTAGTGCTTCTGGGATAAGGTAATTAAGAAGGGGGGAAAAAGACAAAACAGTACAACAGCAACTACAGCCAGAGACAGGAGTGAGAACATGTGGGAGAAACAGCTCTGCAGATGCCAAAGTCAGTGCAGAAGAGGTGGAGGGGCTGCTCCAGATGCCAGAGCAGAGGTTCCCCTGCAACCCGTGGTGCAGACCATGCTGCAGCAGGCTGTTCCCCTGCGGCCCATGGAGGTCCATGGTAGAGCAGATCTCCATCTGCAACCCGGGGGGGCCCCACACCAGAGCAGGAGAATGCCTGAAGGAGGCTGTGACCCCATGGGAAGCCCACGCTGGAGCAGGTTTGCTGCAGGACTTGTGACTCCACAGGGAGCCCATGCTGGAGCAGCCTGTTCCTGAAGGACTGCACTCATGGAAGGGACCCATCCTGAAGCAGTCTGTTCCTGAAGGACTGCACTCATGGAAGGGATGCACACTGGAGCAGTTTGTGAGGAGCTGCAGCCTGTGGGAAGAACTTGCTTTGAGGAAGTTCTTGGATGACTGTCTGCCATGGGAGGAGCCCCACGCTGGCATAGGGGAAGAGTGTGAAGTCCTCCCCTTGAAGAGGAAGGAGCAGCAAAGACATGTGATGAACTGATCACATCCCCATTCCCCTCTGCCACTGTGGGGGAAGAGGTAGAGAATTTGGGTGTAAAGCCTGAAAAGAAGGAAGCCGTTAGGGGAAGGTGTTTTAAGATTTGGTTTTATTTTCTCATTATTCTACTCTGATTTGATTGGTAAGAAATTAAATTAATTTCCAAAACTCAAGTATGTTTTGCCCATGGTGGAAACTGGTGAAAAATCTGGCCCTGTCCTTATCTCAACCCATGAGCCTCTCGTATTTTCTGTCCTTGCCAAGCTGAGGAGAGCAGTGATAGAACAGCTTTGGTGGGCACCTGGTGTCCAGTCAGGGTTAACCCACCACAGCAGGATATATATGATTCATAGTCATGTTTCTGAGCTCTTAGAAACATTGTTGTGCTGCATTTAATTATATGAACAGATTCCATAAACAGTTGAAAATCATAAAATTGGCATGAAATTATGAGTATTATGTAGACTGGAAAGGAATAGGTGGCTTTAATTATGCAGAAAGAGTAGGTCTTTCTAGTTTTAACCTTCTGTTGTCCAGGAGCCCTAGAAATTAAAAGTTTAAATATCAGTTTTAAAATCATGCTGAGAAACAGCTACTACTGTATTTTTCCTTGTTCTTTGTCAAGGGGAATGGTTACCAGTGGATTAGTAGTAAAGATATTGCATTAAAGATATAAAAAAATTAATTCTACATAAACACACCTCCTATTAAAAACTACTGACAAATTCTTCAAATATGAAAGTTTCCAAGAAACAAAAAATTTTTACCTAGCTGAAATGTTGGTCCTTATCTGCATTACAAAACAATACCTTTCTTTCAGTGGTGTGTTTTTCAGATGAATTTCCACATAGGCTTGTAGATCTGTCCACGGCACTGGTGCAAACGCATCTTTCCCAGGGCTGATAATGCAGTGGGTGCATGGTGCAGAGCTTCCAGAGCTGACTGGATGTGAATCAGCTTGGGTCTGACTGCGGGCTAAGCCACATTTGTGCAGCAGTGCATTCAAGCTAATAAAGATAGCTGAGAAGCAGAGCTTTTTAGGTCAGCCATAGAGCTGATCTGCACCATGTGGATTTACTGAGTTGCATCTCTGCTAGCTCAGGGATCTGTACACCATACTCCATGCAAGGCAGAGACAGGCTGATAAATAAGCTATTTCATCTGGAGGGAGTGAATATGTAGAATTAACTTGGTTTTGTAAATTCATCAGCTGTCAAGAGCAAGCACACACCAGTTATCTGGGAGAAAGCCTGTTCCCTGGTAAACGTGAAAGCACCACTTACAGCCAAAGGAACCTGCAGTGACAGTCTCTTCTCCAAATTTCTGCTGTTTCTAGAGCTTTAGATAGGTCATAGATAAAGTACTTGCTGCAAGGAAACTTTATATATATATCCAGGAAACTGCCTGTTTGCCTAGAAAATTCTAATGATACTACCACCATTAAACTGGCTGCACTACCATAGATGAGTAGAGATTCCTATTCAGAAACAAGTGAGTTTTCATTCTACTGTAGGAAGTTTTACAAGTACAGATATACTGGCTTAGATTCAACACAATTCTGAATAACGTGTACAAGACCTAAAAACCAGGGTGTTCTCTTTCTTATAGTGTTGGAATCAGGAGCATTTGAATCCCCATGAAAATTTTTCATAAATGGTAAATTTGGTTCAGGGTTTCAATAACTTCTTTAAAGAAAACAACCAAAAAAATTTAAAAAAAAAGGCAAAAACCCCAATCAAGCAAAAAAACCCCAACAGTCAAACTAAAACCCAGTGTTTACTCATAAGATTTTTCTTTAGCTGAAGAAAAATCACTGAAGTTACATCTTTTGCATAGTTTTGAAGTTACTAAGTTGTAGCTGGCCATTCAGTACAAAAAGCTTGTCAAGTGCTGAACTTTCTTAAAGCACAGATAGCATAAATTACTTCTGGTGCACCATGTTGTCAACCTATTTCTCCAGACTGCTTTAAAGAAGAAAGAGAACTAAGCTTTACAACATGACTATGGGTGCATATATTGCTAGGGATTTTGCTTTAATATTATTTGTATTTATATGGGTTTAATATAAATTATACAAATTCCCACAACCATTGTAATATTTTTAAAAGAGGCTTTTCTAAAAACCTCTGATTCTTTGTCCAAAATAGACAATGTGTAATCCAGCATTAATTTGTCCATCAGCCCAAGATTAACCATGGGCTAGTACCTGCTATTACTTTTAGCAAATATACTAGCTTGTGGTTGAAATAGAGCATAATTTCTAAATAGTCATTCTACTTATTGCATCTTCTTTTTTTTTCAATGTCAATTATCCTTAATGTAAAAAAAATTGCATCTTATTTCCATTTTTACTTCATATGACCTCCGTGAACTTTAATTAAAAAAGGTGTATAAAGGTAGCAGCAATCATTTCTAGTCATAGGGAGAACTACAGTAAGAAAAACTTGTCATATCTCTGTGGTCCAATTATCACTATGCCTAAATCGCTATGAATTTTTCATGAGACTGAGGGCCACATGGGTTCTGAGTTTCCAAATTCTTTTTAGTAGTAAGAATGCTTAAGAAAGCAGGCAATTTTTTGAAAAAAATGTTCTCAAGCTATCAGGGATGAGGGCAAGCTGGATTTCAGGGTGGTTAAAGTAGTCAGGAAAACCTGGTTGAAAGAAAAACAGCAAAACTAACACCAAAACTGAAAACAAATGGAACAGAAAAAATAAAATATGTGAGGTCCTAAACACACATATATCAGAATTTTCTGTTATTGTTTTGTCGCGTAACTCAGAGCTAATTCTGTTACCATGCTTCCATTAAATATTATGAGATCAAACAAGAAGATCTGTTATCCCTGAAACTATCTATATCCTTGAAACAGTCTACATCGACTGTAATTCCTAGATCTCTTTATGTTAGAAAAGTATATGATTATAGTAAAAATTGTGAGGTACAAGATAGTGTGACATACGGTTGTATGTTGTTATGCAATTCATTATGCACTTAGCCCTGCAAAGCAGTACCATTAGCTTATATTGACTTTGCTCATGCCTTGAATTCTTGAACAGCAATGCACAAGGTACAATGAAAAACCATTTATCATTGTGCTCAATTTTCTTTTTTCTATATGCAACCATATCCTAGCAAAAAGATTTATGAAATAGGCATCCTGACATTCAAACCCCACAGTGCTGAGCCTAACTTTTCTAAACCAGCATCTTAAGGTGGAGATGCTTCCAGAAGTGCTGATTCCCTTTTTTCAAGTTACAGTTTTTCTAGCTGTCATAGGGTAAACATACAGTGACAAAAAGAAAGTGAAAGATAATATATCCCTTAAATGTTCAGTGATTCAATTATTCATTTGAATGCAGACAACTAGGTTAGTAAGGGAATAGTAGAGGGAAAGATTGCAAAAAGTCTTGCTAATGGTTTAAAACCAGAACCCTAAATCAGGTGTCATCTAGCCCAGAACTCAGTCTTTTATCAGCTAGATTTCTAGTAGTAAAATGCTGTATGGTGCCTGGAGCACCATTACCAACCTATGCCATCAAAGTCCAAGCAGCGTCTAGCCAAACAACATCTGTCTCACACAGCCATTCACACAGCTGAGAACAGTTTCACCATTTTTTTGATAAAATTTTGACAATTTTTTTTCTTGCCTGGTCCCCACCCATGGTTTCACACTGTAGTCACAAGTATAATGACAGGAAAGAACTAATGGTAAATCCCTCTCCCTGTTCGTTTCTTGAGCTTTGTCGTTTGTTTTCTGGAAAACATTTACTGTCAGAATACTCAATACACTGGAACAAAATGTATTCATCCTTATGACATTAAATGACATTGTGTAAATGACTAGAAACTGCATAAGACAGTCAAATCTAGTGATACTTTATCCTGAGTGAGTTGATGTTACTTCATCCCATGCACTAGTGATAACCACTCAGTATTTTTATTGCTTATTACTCCAAATACTACTTATCTGTAGGAAGTGAAGCATCTTCCATTCACTTCCATCTCTCTCCAAAAGGACAGTAATTATGTCACTCTCCTATGAGACATGAAAACATGCACTTTCATGTGAAACCAGGCAAAGGAAGAAGTGAGGTCTTTCACAATCTTGGTGAATGATCTGGTCCTGGGGCAAATGATGTCTTTATTCACAGGCATGAAAGTTATATCTTCTCATAGTAAAAAGTCATGTGTTTGATCTGCAGTTTCAATGTTTAATCCCAGTATCAAATATAAGGCAGTATTTTATGACCTGGTCTAACAACACTTCATTACAGAGCTGTCGCAGTGCTTCTCTTTTGTATGTGGAAGAGCCTCATGTAAAAAGACTGAAGAGGTTTGTTATGTAAAACATGGGAGTGCTTGTCATCTATAGGATCAGATTCAAGGATGCTACCTACCAGTCTCTCAGATGAAGGCAAAAGTGGTTAAGGTTTTAAGCAGCTTTCAGTAAGAAGTGGACTTATGCAAAGCATTCGACACTGTCCCACATGACATCCTTGTCTCTGATTTGAAGACATCAATTTAATAGGTGGACAACTTGGTGATAAAGAACCAGCTGGATGACCGCATGTGAAGAGTTGTGGTCAATGGCTCAATGTCCAGCTAAAGACCAGTAACGAGTGGTGTCCCTCGGGGATCGGTGTTGGGACCAGTCGTGTTCAACATCTTTGTCTGTGACAGGGACAGTGGGATTAAGTGCACCCTCAGCAAGTTTGCCGATGACACCAAGCTGTGTGGTTCAGCTGATATGCTGGAGGGAAGGAATGCCATCCAGAGGGACCTTGACACTCTTGTGAGGTGGGCTGATGCCAACCTGATGAAGTTTAACCATGCCAAGTGCAAGGTTCTACACATGGGTTGGAACAATCCCAGGTTGGGCAGAAAAGAGATTCAGAGCAGCCCTGCGGAGAAGGACTTGAGGGTGTTGGTTGATGAGAAACTGAACATGAGTCAGCAGTGTGCACTCGCAGCCCAGAAAGCCAACCATATCCTGGGCTGCATCAAAAGGAGTGTGACCAGCAGGTCGAAGG
>WYDI02036195.1:0-25884 GCA_009867235.2 Psittacus erithacus | reverse complement strand
TTATCCATCCAAGGAGGTCTCCTGGCCCTCCTGCTGCACTTCCTTCTAGTTGGGGTGCAACACTCCTGAGCTTGTAGCAGGTGACCCTTGAATATCAGCCAACAGTCTTGGGCCCCCCTGCCCTCTAGGGCTATACCCTATGGAACCTTACTAAGCAGGTTCCTGAAGAGGCCAAAGTCTGCTCTCTTAATTGAAGGACAAATCTGTGAAAAGGTTTATTTCCTTTCATGCCAGGATTTGGAAGTTGGGGAAGAAATGCGCTGAGTCTGTAACTCTGCCTGTCCAAAGAACTTTCTGATTAATATCTCTATCCAGTCTGGAGTGTTGACAAATGTTAACTCTCCTCTTGAATTTTGTGGGGGTTTTTTTCACTTTTTTATACCTGGTGACTCCTCTTCCATGACATACATGTGTAATTCTGGAACTTCACCTCTAAAAAGTTGTTGGATTATGTCTGACTTTCTTGCTACCTACAAATCAGATTTCAGATTAAGTGAATCTTAGATGCAGTTTCCAGTCAAATCCATGCTGAAAATCAGACCAAGTTCAATGGATGAGAATTGATCATAGATATGTAAAATCATAATTTGATTCCTGGACTGTGCAGCTTCAGATTCTAACTGTGAAGAGTTTGAGTTTCTGATCATATGTCAGATGCTTATTTACATTTCTTGAGGTTAAATCCTACAAATCAAACCCCCCCCCAAACAAAAACCCTCCAAAAATATACACACACACAAAAAAACCCCAAACAACAAAACACACAACTTCTCAAAATCCTCAATTGTCACTGAACATCCAATTATTATATTTATACTATTATGTTAATTTCAGTCTTCCTTCTTAAGTGCTGTTTCAGTGATTCATATGAGGTAGTAAATCCTGTAATAATCATGCCTGTGGGACTCCACTGAAAGCCAAGTTTATTCTTACATCAAAAGTCAACACAACTATAAAGAACTGAACGCATAGAAATTACTTGCATTTGAAGATACCTTCCGCACGTTCATTGCTTCACAAAAACTGTACCTCTGAAACATCATTTAGAGTTTAGGGCATACTGTATTTGAACCACAGAATGGTTTGGGTTGAAAGGGACCTAGAAGATCATCAAGTTCCAAACCCCTGTCATGGGCAGGGATGCCTTCCACTAGACCAAGTTGCTCCAAGCCCCATCCAGCCTAGCCTTCAACACTGCCAGGGGTGGGGCAGCCACAGCTTCTCTGGGCAACCTGTGCCAGTGACTCAGCACCCTCACAGGAAAGAATTTCTTCCTGTTTTCTAATATAAATCCCTCCTCTTTCAGTTTAAAGCCATTCCCCCTTGTCTTTAAAACCGTTGGTAGGCATCAGAAAGAATGTAGACTAATTGTAGAAAGCAATATGTGCCTGGTGATCAGGACTGCATTTTATTTTTTAGTAGAATTATGAATAGTCATATGTATATGAGTGTTCAAGTGTTGAAGCGCAAGTTGGATGGGGCTTGGAGCAACCTGGTCTGGTAGAAGGTGTCCCTGCGCATGGCAAGGGTTTGTAATTAGATGAGCTTGAAGGTCCTTTCCAACCCAAGCCAGTCTGGTTCTGTATATAACAGAAAAATTAATCCAGTTGGCGGATCACCTGTGCTCAAGATGGGTGAATTTTATTTACCCTCTCTTAAAAACTGAGCATAATACCTATTTGCCCTAAACCATTGAACTATTATTGGGAATAGTTACTAAGTACATAGAGGCATATAGATTGGCAAACTCCTTTTTTTAGCTGAAAACTGAATCGGGCATCAAAGATTTTCTGTGATTTTTAATCCATACAATGATAATTCACAGTGGAAGTACCACTATCAGTGGCAGTGGTGTCATTTTTCATAATGAGAATATTAGCTGAGTAGTCTCTTAAACCCCCAGATTTAACCAAGTGGAATGGCTGCCTCACCATTGATATAAACAATGAGCTACATGTTCCTGTTTTCTTTGGATCGGAACAGGAAGTACTGATGTGTAATGTTTAGGTTATTTCTACATGACTTTTGCATATTGGTCTGTTATGCCTTTTGCCATGAATAATAAAATCCACTTTATTATTCCAGGAAGCTTTCTCATTTAGTTTCTCTAGCCAAAACCAGACATTCTGAAAATCTTGTGAGTGTGATCATTTCTCACTTGCTTGAGAATTTTTCTTTAAGGAATGAATATACCTTCCATTAGAAAAAATACTGACTTTCCTGAGACTTTTTTGTTGCTGTTGACAAAATGCTCACTTATCAAGTATAAATGAAAAGATTCTCCTGTTAATAAATACCTCAATTTTAGTAGTGATTGGTTTTTTTTCCTTGTTTATTTTAAAGTGAAATTTGTTGTCTGGCAGTTTTTTGCACCCACCCTTCAAATCCAATGCACATTGGTTCTCTCAGATAATAGAAGGCTGTGACATTCCTCAAGGAGCTTTGTTTATTTGCTTGAGTTTTGTATTAGCTGGATCAGGAAGTACTCAATTTATTTTTCATTCTTTGCTCTCTTTGACTGTCAGTCACCAGGAGCATCCACTCTAAACTACTGACTTTGCTAATGCCCATCTGGGACTGTGGTGGAAGATGTGTAAGGAACGAGAGCACATTTTTCAATTGTGCTTATCCAGGCCTTATTCACTAGTAATTCTGCAGATCCCATCAGATTTTGGGAGATACAAGGAAGAGGGAAAAGATGGTGTTTTTTAACTTCAGTTTGCTGAATGAACTTTGGACCTATTACAGAATTGTAGGGATTTTTTGTATTATAGGAACTTTTGACCCATTACAGAAATGTTTCACTCTTGAATCCCATCCATTCCACCTATAAGACCTTCTTTGAGTGCTGTGTTACCTAAAAAGCAGATCTTTGAGAAGGAACTCTTGAGATGATATTTCCTAGAGTTAAGTAAAGAAAAATTTCATATTTAAATGAAATCTTTCATTTCTCCATGGTCCATCTTCTTGCTACGTATGCAGCAAGGATTGTGGACACGTTCTCCAGCATGTTCTCTGTCTTTTTTGCCAAGTACACAGCAGAGTACGCAACCTGGCACAAGCCACTGTGCCCTGTTATGAGCTGAATTTCCCTTCCTGTATTTGTGCTCATCCTGAATTCCTTCTTCAGAGCTGCTTTGTGTGTGTCCTGTCTTGGCCGTGGGCTGTATGTGTTCACAGTCCTCGTCATAGGTATTATATTTTGCTTTGGCACACAAGGTAGAGATTGTTGGTCTCTTCTCCCAGGTAACAAGTGACAGGTCAAGAGGAAACAGCTTCAAGCTGCACTAGGAGAGGTTTAGACTGAATATTAGGAACAATTTCTTCCTTGAAAGGGCAGTCAGGCATTGGAACTGGCAGCCCAGGGCAGAGGTGGAATCACTGTCCCTGGAAGTGTTCACAAACTGTGTAGACAAGGTCCTTGGTGACATAGTTTAGTGGTGGCCTTGGCAGTGCTGGGGGAATGGCTGAACTTGATCTAAAGACCTTTTCCAACCTAGTTGTTTCTATGAAGATGTAAAGGGTATTTAGAATACCTTGCTCTGAGTTTTCACTGTTTATAAGCAAATGTTTTGCATGCACAAAAAGCAGCTAAATAGGCTACGTAAGGTAAGCGTAGAGATCAGAATAGTTGTAGCAGCTGTTGTTACAATCTTCAGTTTCAACTGATCAGAATTGAGGCAAGGTTTTGAACTATGTTGTGAATTCTTACACGCAGACTTATGTAAAAGTAAATTGCTGTAAAATGAATATGATTGGAGAGGCTCATTGACGCATGCCTAAGGGAAATGTTTGTCTGCTTTCAACAGTACTGCCAAACATGCAGTAAAAGAATTGGAAAAAAAATTCTAAGTCAAATCCAAAATGAAACCAAACATAAAGCAGCTGTAATGGTCTTTGCTCACAGTAACAGTTTCTTGTAACATAGCAAAGTTAGATTTAATAACTGTTTTGAGACTTGAGATTGTTTAAAGTTGTTAAATTGTTCACCATATTCAAGGATAACTTTCCAAGTGTTTTCAAACCAAACCACCATTCATCCTTTGGAAATAATCATTACACAGGGAAGTCAGAGAGGAAATTGTTATTGTCATCCTCAATTGTCTGTGGCAGAGTAAAGCAGTGTATCAGAATGTATTCTAGGTAGGTAACACTTTAGGACTGAGAAGTCACTGAGATTTTGAACTAAAGTTAGAGTTTCAACTTAAATACCAGAAATTGGAGTATGTAATAGAGCTTAACTATCATCATTATCTCACTGTATGTAGTGCTTTGTCAGTATCTGTTACATGCATTGTTGTTGCAGGTTCTTTTTTTACCAGCATGCTTCTGTATGCTCCTTCCCCTGTCTTTTCAGTCTTGTAAGAACTGCCAGATTTACATGTCCCTGTTTCAACAAATGTTAATAGTCTCCGTATTTGAGGTGATGAATTTATATTGGATTTTAAGGAAAATTTTTCTAGGGAAAGTGTTAGCGCCTTCTAATGAGTTATCCTTTAAGTTAGTAATTCTTGCTGAAAATCTTAATTTCTTTAGATTTCTCTCAAACTTTTCCACCAGTACAGAAAGCTGCTTCTGAATGTTTGAATTTCACTTTGCTCTCACGCGGAATATGGTAGAATCATACCACCATACGTCATTTTAGGATCCCTAAATTTGTATCCAGTTTCTGGAGATAAGAAATACTACCTGTTTTTTGAGTCTGAGGCTAGGTCATGAATTCCCAGACTAAGTAAATCACCCCACACCTCCTTGCCCTTTGTCTTCCCTTTTTTTGTTCTTTTATGCTGGACAAAGCAAATGCTGTAATTTCTTTCCCATTTCTTTCTTTTTCTGGTAGAAATACAGGCGATGTTTCCCACTTTAAGTATTAAAAATCTTTGCAAGGAAGCTGCTTGTTTCCCAGCAAACATTATTGCCTCAGTATTGCTGTTTTCAAAGAAACGGTGTAGCTGCTCCTCTGGTTACCTGCCCTGTTATGCTAGATAATAAGCAAGGATGTAACTGAAAGGATAGTTCTTGATACAGAGATGTTACAATTTAAGGGTAAAGTTTTCTCTTCCTATTGAGAGGCTGATGATCTTTTGAATCTTATGTTTCCTTATCATATTCCGTTGTCTTCAGGTTATTTCGTAAACTGAGATGTCTCATTCTTTTCCCTCTTGATAATTCTGGTGAGAAGGGTTGATGTTACATTATCTTTACAGAACAAATTGTTAACCTTTTCCAATGCTGGCCACATAAGACATTTGTATGCTCCATTAGCTTCCTTTCTTCCTGCTTCTCTGGGAAGTGATGTGTCTTCACATTTGTAAGTAGAAATATCCAAATGGATTGCAGCACACTGGTGATTTCAGAGAACAGTTCTTTTTAATCTGCCTATAATTCCCAGAGAAAGTAGGATTTTGATGTATTTTGGGAGTCATCTTTTATTCCCCCTTATTTTTCTTGAATTTTTTTTTTTTCAACTGCTTTTGCAAACAATTTGCAATTAAAGTTTTCATTGCATATTGGAGATACATAAAAGATAATTTGGATACCAACAGCAGTGATGGTTGTGTGGCTGCTGTTGGAAGTGCAGCAAGAAACTAGGATAACTTGGTAACTGGTAGTATGAAACACTTGGTGCTCAGGCATGGGGTTTCTGTTGTCAAGCCTATTTGTATTATAGCCATAGTTCTTGTTCTAGACAGTGTGCTGTGATATTTTGTTCAAGCTTCTATGTAACAGCTGAGCCAGAGTGAGTTATTAAGGCTTTGAATCTTCTGCAATTCCTGTTTAACTCAGTGTAGCTCTCAACAGAAAGGATTAAATAAAGCTAACATAGGGTTGTTTGGCTAAGGGTAATACACAGAGTATGCAGGCCAGTTGAAGTGTCATAGTTATGTCCAGCAGTAAATTGGAAATAGTCCGTCTGGGTGACAGGGATTCTGTGGCCTTCCAAAACATGAAAAGGATTCACAGAGGAGCTGCTGCCTGTTGTGTTTTTCTGCTCATAGTCATCAGATGCTACAATTACGTTAAGATTTCAGAGGGCTTCTCCCAAGGAGTATTTCCTGTGGTGTCATTTCTTGGGGAGGGGGAAAGTTCTTTTTTTTATAAAGCTGTTGGTGTCCATGCAAAATAGCACTTAAGCTCTCTCCACAGTAATCTTTTGACATATGGAAGAAATTTTTCCTGCTTCAATCTATCACCTAACTATAATTGAGTCACCAGACTGTAGTGGTGATACCATTCCCTTTATGATTCACCTTCCTCAGCCTTCTGTGCTTGTAAAACTTCCATTTGGAATACCCTGTTGATGCTGCAGCTACACTGGCTGGGATTCCCTGCCTTTTCCTGTGCATTGACAGCCATCAAGACTAATCAGTTCATTTTTATTTTTTTTAATAGAAATGGAACACTGTATGTCTTCTAACATTATGGGTAGCTTGAAAACAGAAATGTCTTTGTCTAGCAGAAAACAGCACTGTGCAAAGTGTGAGCTGCAACTAAGTTAACTTGTGTGGGTGCACGTGCTGTCTGAACATAGATTTAAAGCATTTGGTCCTAAATTAGCCCGTGCAGCAGCAGATGGGAGAAAGCAACAATAGCAGTAAGAAATATTGTAAGCACAAGTATGATTTATATTTACAGCATCTTTTATTTTTAAAAGGAGAAATTACCTGTTGCCTGTAAGCAGCCCTTCTTGATACCTGGGATGCTCTCTGAACTATCTTGATTGAACAGGTCATTCCCAGGAAGCATTGTTTGAGGCAGCTGATGAATAAAGTCAAACCTCAAAATGTTTATGCTTGTGTGATGCCCAAAGTCAAATCTGTAGCAGGTGTTCTGTATGAATGCCATGCTTCAAGAATGTGAGCAGCAGCACAAATATTTAGTTAGCACAATATAAGTCATCAATTTTAAACAGGTGGAGGCCTGGAAGAAAAATAATCTCGGCTCAACATGTGTATTTCTTAGTTAAAACTGGAAGTTCACATCTGTGTGATTGTTCAACTGACATAGAAACTTTTCTGATAATACATGCAAAGGAGAACTGACCATGTCCTCAAACATGCTCATAAAGATGCACAAACACTGTGGCAAACTTTGATCTTTCTTTACATTTATTCTGATAGTAGAGAGACTGTACTAGTATCCAGCCCTTGTAAAATCCATACATCTCAAGTCTCACATGGGAGTTGGACCTCCCAAGACCTGTACCCCAAGGAGTTTGTTCTAAAGGTCTAAACTTTATTCATTCTGTCCATGCTGTTGAAGTTAACCTATGGAACCGACAAAAGAACAAGCAGAATGTCTAGCTCCCACAGGATTCTATTGCTAAAAGAGAAACCTAGATTTTAGAATGCATCTAAGTAAGAGAATGATCTTTTCTTGACCTACCTCTGTTTGCTTAAAGCTTATGTTTGTATGTATGCTATAAAAATTCGGAATTTCTTACTCTTGTGCACCACCCCCATCACAGTGGCAGTATTTTTGATAATCAGTGTTATCTTCTGGAATCTGTGTCATCCTTACAGTGGAAATAGTGGATCGTGCTAGTTTTATGTATGTGTGGTAAATACATTGTGGTAAATGTGATTCTTCAGTGTCTTGACACTATTAATACACTTTCAATAGTGAGTCTAGTGGATTACAGTGTTGTATAATGTGGCTGGTACATTATAATAACCTGGTGACCTGTATAATGCTTTGATTTCTGTTTTCCTCGCTTTTGCACCCATATAGAATGGCAAGGAGTTGCTTCTGTGAAGAACTTTGTGATTCTTCTTTCAAGTGATTCTACTTAGTGACTAAAATGAAGTTTGGTTGCCATAAGCATCTTCTGTATCTTGGTGTACTAAATTTGGTTCTCCACCTATTTAAATTTTAAAAATTGGGTTACTTTTAAAAGTCTAACAGAGTGTCTTTACTGTTGATTGCAGTTTCTTTGTTCAGACACTTTGTAGACACAGAACTTTATTTTAGGTTTAGTTTTGTTCGTTTACTTTTTAAACTTAAATGGAAAAAATGCTTCTGATTTCCTGAGGGTTTATACACATCTTCTCTCCTTCTCATTGTAACATGCACACATTTCAAGGTAAGTGTCAGAGGCATTGATTTTCCCCCTAGGAGCACATCACTATCTTCTTAATGATTGCCTGTCTGACAGCTGATGAGAGTATTTTCCTTCTGCACTTAAAGAAAGTCTTATCCAAAGCCTAGTGAAAGGGGTGAGAGTCTTTTAAAATACTATGTCTTTGGATCCAAACCAAAGACAAAGATTTGTCTCCCAGATTGCAACGTATCAATGCAGCCTCAGCCTATTGCTTTGAAGCACATATGAGGTAGTGAAGAGATTTTTGTGGTTGTTGTTGCACAAGAGGGATATTTCTGAAAGTAACTCTGAAATGCATTCCCCTTATAGGATGGATAAGGTGATTTTTGACTTATAACGTGACCATACAGTATTGTGCATGAATGTTCTACATCATTCACTTCCTGACGATATTTGTACTATGCTGAAATTAAAATAATGAAGTATATTACTGTGCAACTGTACCAATAGAATATCTGTGTTTCATTTATAGATACTTGCTAGCAGCTAATGTGGCATGTAGATCAATGAGTATAACAGCAGTACCAAAATATTTTAAATGTCTTGAAAATCATGCATTTTGTTGTCTTTTCTTCTCAGGGACTATATCTGTGAACACACTACGTACACCATATACAGCACCCGGGGAAAGTGAAATCCTTGATTTGGATGATGACTTATATCTTGGAGGCTTACCAGAAAATAAAGCAGGCCTCGTCTTCCCAACAGAGGTGTGGACAGCACTTCTCAATTACGGATATGTCGGCTGCATAAGAGATTTATTTATTGATGGTCAAAGCAAAGATATTCGACAGATGGCTGAAATACAAAGTACAGCTGGAGTAAAACCCTCGTGCTCGAGAGAAACTGCAAAACCTTGCCTTAGCAACCCCTGTAAAAACAATGGTGTATGCAGGGATGGGTGGAACAGATACGTTTGTGATTGCTCTGGTACAGGATACCTTGGCAGATCATGCGAAAGAGGTAGGTTCCATGCGATGGCTGCATTTCTGCATTATCAAATCCTTCACAATGATTAAAAATGGTAAAATATCATTAACTTTTCCTGAGGCAAGAAAAAGGTCATTGATTTCACTTGTAGCAAGATGGAGCCCTGCTCTAGACTGAAAGAAGTAACTCTAGAGGAAAGATCTTAGGGGCATTTCTAAGATGCATGAAGAAGTTTTAGTTGACTATGATGCAGAGGAAGTACTAGCAAATGTCTCTTAGAGAATGTCTCCTTTTCTGTCTCATCACACATTGCTGACTTCTGAAAGGCTTTATGAAAGCAATTTCAATTATTGTCATTGCTAAATGGTCACATTCCAGTTCCACACTGAAGTCTTGTTCTCTCTCTATTTATGTCAATACCAGTGTATAATTAAACTTAACTTTTGCATTCCCCAGTATCCCCCCCTTAAATCCATGGCCACAACTTCAACATGAGTCTAAGTAAAAGAATCAGTGTAGGAATCTATATTTCTTAACTTTTTTTTTGATGATCCTAGTACTCAAGGAAACAGGTTCTACTTACCTTGTATCACTGTGTATCCCTTTTGCCTAGAAAAGGTAAGTGTGAAGTTGATAAACCCCATTTATTTAATTGAAAAGGTGGATTTGGGCCAGAAAGGTAGATGTGGATGGTAGTTTGTAGGAAGAAAACTGTAATTTGCTTAAAATTGCAGAGTGCACTCATAAAAGACTACGTAAGTAGGAAAACAATAAAATACATTAGTTAGCATCTTAGGTGTTTGTTTTTATTCTCATTGGAATAGAAAATTTTTCAGTGCCCAGAGTCATATTTTTTTCCTCTCGCAGCTGACACAGTATAGTTTCTCTTCAAGCTGAAATCTAAACCTGAAGTTTATTGGCTGGGAATGTTAGTTCTTTCCATCTAGTTTGATTCATTGTTCTGATTAGTAAGATGAAACAAAAATGTTTACTTAAACATACATCAGGTCTTAATTTGTACATAAATAGATATGCACTTACGTAGAATGAATGCCATCATGTTATTGGCATTTGCACGTGGATTCTCTGTTTCTTCTGTTTTTTCTGATTTCCCTTTTTTTTTAATACAGAGATGCCTTCGGCTCATGGGCAGTTATTCTGAGATCTGCAGATTGTTCTGTTAGTGGTGGAGTGAAGCTGGCAGAGGGCATAACTGAGCTGTCTGATGCATTACAAAAGCTTTCAGTTAAACATGTCTGGTGTACCACCCTGTGGCAAATGTCTGCTATTACAGATGGCAGAAATAAAAATAGGGTTTGCATTTTTTCCATTTGGGAGCTAGGAAATGTGTGTTAAAGAGAAAACCACATGCACATCTGCAAAGAACTTCAAAGCAGGATTCATCATAGCCTGTTTCATAAATATATTTGACAGGTGGTAATATTTTATATAGAAACCTTTGTCTTTTTTATTTTGCATACTCTATTTTCAACCATCTTCCACTGCAGAGCTTGATTTTCCCAGTGTATTCTCCCAGTGGGAGCAGTGTGATACTATGCTGGCGGTGTTGGTTTCTCTACAGTGGTATTTGGTTCTTGGCCAACAGATCTATGTGCAGCAGTTCAGACATTGAGATCATTTCCTGCTCTTGGGCTTTCCTCTCCAGAGGAAACTACGCTGAAAGGAGATCTCTTTTTAGGAATATTTATCTCCCAAATGGTCATGCATTAATAAGACTATAGCTTTTGGGATTCTGAAAGTGATGATTCTGTTGGTATCCTACCACACAAAGTAGTTACAGCTACTACCCATATGAAATGGCTGATGCACTTTTGTATTTGGTGCTATAAGCATGAGTCTAGTTGTTCAAACTAATTTACATAAAATAGGAACATGTTCTTTTCAACAAACAATACAGTTTCACAAGGAAGAGAAAGCAATAAATAAAAAGAGACTAAAATATTGGAGATTAAACTGAACTATTTAATTTAATGTTAAGTGATTAAGGTATCTTTAGTAAGCAAAAGTGTTTAGCTGCTTTGTAGTACCATCCTTTATTTTTCATCCTAAAATAGGAATACTAATGTCCATATGTGGATGTACAATAGAGGATCTGAAATAATTTTAGTCAGGTTATCAGTGCACAAAACACATGAAAGACAACTCAGTTCTGTTTTAATTTCAGTATACTTTATAGATTTATTTATATCCATGTACTTTTTATCCTGTTGCAAGTTATTCTTGATTTTATTCTTGATTTTCAGTAAGGTTAAACATCAGTATAATCTGTAGATTGGCTTTAGTGCATTATGGAAACTACAGCAGATGGATGGACAGATGCCACAGCAATATTATTTGTCTTTGTCTTACTTTAGTTGTGGATCACAGTATGTGGTTGCCTCTGCACAGCCTTTTGCAGGTGTACATGTTTGGATGGCTATGAGTAATGCACAGGAGTAAATTCATCAAACAATGAGAAGGAAAAGTAGGCAGGCAAAGATTTATCAAAGCGACATTTTGGAGGGGAAAACGTACTTATTCATAATGTGTGTATGTATGTCCATGTTGTACATGCACACAGACATATACATGAAATAAAGGAATAGAGCTTTCATTCCTCGCATTCTCTGGATACATTAAAATAAAAAAAAAATACAGGTGATGTGATGTTAGATGGTAGAAGAATCATGTGTTCAGATTATAGTAATTCCATCTCTGACTTAAGTTAACTTACTGGGTTTGTGTGTTAAAGTTTTAGCACCTTTACAGTGTGGCTTAGGGCCGCATTCCTGAAGTAATACCAGTGTAGAAATTGGGAGGAATCATTTTGGCTTCTGTTCACTTATTATCTAGTAATTCATTGCATATAAAGAATTTATTCCATCAGATGGATGGAAAGGTTCCTTGTGATTCACACCAAGGCTGTAGCTTTGGGCCTGGATGGACTGATGTAGCTGCTGGTAAATGAAAAGGGTCACAGAGCAAACCTGAACACTTGATTACTCATGATCCAGATTGTTCCCATACTTCTGGCATTGCTTTGGACTATATCCTCTGTCACCTTCTGGGCAAAGTTTGTGTGGGAGGCAGCAGGAACAGAGGGTGACTTCATGCTTTAAAAATGGTTCTGTGGGCTGCAACATAGTGCTTGTATTGTTGCAGTCACTTTGAAACTGAAAAAGCAGGAAAAAATCATTAATTCTGTCTTTGGGACTTCAGAGGCACCACAAGGGATCCAGAGGAAGGAAGGACTTACTTTATTTGTTAAAATGCATGCAGTAAGCATCTACACCTACCAAGCAGCATGTTGTTTAAAACAATACAAACTGGACTGCATAAACATCATTGAAATTCAGATGCCTAGTCCATACTGTCACTTTAAATTAGCCATGAATTAAAGAAAAGCATCTATTCAGGAAATTGTTTCTCCCTATAAATACACATCTGAGCATTTCTGAGGGTAGAAACAGATGTAGGAAAGTGTCTGAAAGATTAGGTGCCTCAGTCCCTTCAGCATTCTAGGCAATCCCAGCCCAAGTGAAAATTAAGGTCCTGAATCTTCTTGTATAAGCATTAGCTATGCATCCCTGGTGATAGGCACAGCACTGATGGAGGTAGTATATATACAGGAAGGAAGAGTATCCAGTCCTGGAGATTTTAATCAGAAAAAAATTGAAGGAAAAAATGGAGAGGGGAACCAAACCCTCCAGTGGCTCTTCAGTTTTTGGTTTGTTGGGCATTTTGGTTGGTTGGTTTTTAGCACAGAAGCAGCAATGGGTTTTAATTATCAGGTTTATAAAAATATCAAAGGAAGAATCTATAAAATATTTTTATCAATCTCGGAATTACATCTCACTGTTTATTTCTTGTTAATAACTGCATGCACTGATTTGCTGCCACAGAAAATTGCCAGTGAAGTTTTGTAAGGATTTTCTGCTATTTTTCTTTCCAGTGCTATGCTTCCACCACCGAAAAGTGGTAGTAAAATTATTAATCCCTGCTGTGGAAACTCTGATTTATTTATTTATTTTTAACAAACAGCACATTCTGAGCTAACTTATAGTCTATTAGCATGTAATTAATAGGTAAGAGGAAGCTGAGTGAGAGAAGAAGGATGTTCTGCCAACAGTTATGTGAGAACAGTTAACAGCGTAGATCTCAAAGAAAGATGAGA
Source organism: Psittacus erithacus (assembly GCA_009867235.2). Taxonomy (NCBI): domain Eukaryota; kingdom Metazoa; phylum Chordata; class Aves; order Psittaciformes; family Psittacidae; genus Psittacus; species Psittacus erithacus. The sequence goes on along the minus strand of WYDI02036195.1, from coordinate 12,679 downwards.
CATGCATCACTTTGGATTTAGTTGGTCCAAAGCAAAAAAAAAAAGTAAAAGTTTGAGGCAAAAATTAATACAAGCTTTTAGCCAAGCTGTTCCTTCAGGGTTTGCATTGGTGGTGTAACCGCATTGCCTCTCCTCATTTGGATCACCATCTTACTGACCAGGCCTTGCAAAGTAACAGTCCGTTTTGTGCAACTGAAGTAACTGCAGGGAAAAGTTCATGGAATTTTTAGAAAGTTTAAACTGCTGGAAAAAGTTCCATCAAACAACTGGAACTATCTCTAGTTCTAAAAAAGTAAAACCCAGCTCTTTTTATTTCATGTTAAACTGGGGGTTTTTGTGCTGTTTTTCCTCCATTACTGTATTTCACCAAACACGATGGTAGGTTAAGAAGGCATCACCACAAAGAATTACAAGATAGATACCACATAAGAGGGAACTCCATATGCTGACAGAGGTCTTGTACGTGTATGGCTAGATAGCTTCTGACCAGCAGAACATGGAATTTGCAGAGCTGAGAGCAATGCTAAGCCAAGTGGAAGAGATGCTGAGTTGAATAGATGATTCACATGGCAAAATCCAACTTGCCATCCTGAGAGAGGATCACAATATCGACAAAATACCGTACAGCCTTCTTAATGTAGCAATCACTTATTCATGGTTTAACAACAAGAAATTTTCCTAACAACACTTGTATCAGCAGATTCATTTCAAATGAGTAAACTGAGCACAGTTATGTATTTTATTTTAGGAATAAGTAGTGTCTCAAATCTTCGGTTATGGCTCTCAGCAGTGTTAAGCTGTCTTTGATCAAATCATCCCTGCTTCCTGCCAGTTTTACAGGGTTTTGTTTGTGTTGGGTTTTTTTTTCTGTGATACCCTTGTATTTAGAAAGCCTGTGACTTGGTGCTTCCCATAATGATAGAAGCTAGTTGACTTGAGGGGGTTTTCTTATTGCCCCAGAGCTTTTAAGTCATTTGATCTTCTGTTCAGTCTCCTTGGTCTGTTCTTGGAACATCTGTTTCCAAAATGACCGGCACAGGATGGCTTAGGAGGATTGAGTATCTAATCACATCAGGTCTGTTCACTGTGATGTTAAATACTCACAGGTCATCTCTGATTAAATTGAGACAGTTCCTTCTCTCCTTTTTCTGTAACTTCCTAAAGGACTGAATAATTGTAGGAAAGCCAGCAAGCAGTACCCGTACTGACTCTGACACCTTTGTTTTACATTATTATAGTTGAATCATTTAGCAACAGGCCTGTGTAGAGTTATTGACTATTGTTCATCGTACGGAATCTGAATTTGCCCAGTTTATAAATCCCTTGAATAGTATTAATGTGTCTGTTTTAATAGGCAGTATAAAATACCTTTTGTTTTCTCTCACATTAGCATATAACTTAAACTTCCGTGCTGGACTTGTTTAATTGCCTAAATCATGTTTACCTTGGGAAAGGTCTTGGGAGCTTTTAATGCACAGACTGATAAGCTAGATGTAGGAATGAATTATAAGCCCTCTTCACCCTCCTCAAAAAACCCAAAAACAAAACCAAAACCCAACCCAAAACAACCACAAAAAAAAACCCCAAACAAAAAAATACCAATCAAAAACTCCCACACAAACCAAAAAACAACCCAACCGAAAACAACCACAAAACCCGTCCCAAAACCAACAAAACCCAAAAAACCCCCACACAAACCAAAAAACAACCCAACCCAAACCAAAAACCAACAAACCACAACCCAAAGCTGAACAAAGCCAAATTGCCTCCCACTATAACCTCATGGACTTAAAATCTCTTATGAGGCTGGTGAGAATTAAGTATTCAGCGTCCTTCACTGAAAAATTTTTACTTTAGAACATGCAGAAAACATTATTACCTGCATGGTTAGAAGTCATCAAGCCTGTGAATGTGCTCTTCTAACCTGTTACATCTAATGACTTTCATGCCAGGATTAGTAATCTCCGTTTTCCTCAAATTTGTATTGGGGAAGGCTGGAATTATTAATGAATGTACCGTCTATCATTTTTGTCTCCAATATGCTCACAGAGTTACAGTGGAACATCTTGTCCTTCCATAGACCACGTAGGCTGGAAGCCTTGAAGAGCTGATTAATCTTTAATAGTATACAAGATAGGGAATGGAAAAAGATTTGACAAGCTGTCATAAGTATTGGTGTTTAAAAGAAAAAAAAATGCTGTTTTAGTTGTGATACTGATTAATGATAGTATGAGGGTTTCAGGCCTTGAGAATATTATCACATGTGGACCACAATACACCTTTGCTGTTAGATAACTCTCTCGAAGACCCTGCAGCAAACTGAAGTATACAGAAGCTGTCTGTAGGTGTTCTCTGCTATCTTCCTGCTTGTTGCCTGTTAGGACAAGTAACTGGTATTATTTTAAGTGAGTTGAGGTTCTCTCAGGATTGCCTGTTTTTCTAAGGAAGATTCCATAGTATCCTGTTTAGACCTCATCTTAGCACTTTAACACTTTCTAAGATTGAGAGGTTTTGGGTGGGTTTAAGAATGTAGGAGACACATGGAAGAAGTGAATTAGTGGTAAGTGAACAATCAGATGTTCATAAAACAGGCACGTTCAGATACTATGGTTTGCCTTTCATGTGGTGGTGGTTTTGGTTATGTAGTATGGTTAGTTTTATATGTTACTGGAGAGCCTACTGACTCTGAGCTTGGGGTAGAGGATGCTGCTTGTCACTGCTTCTTCTACCATGATGTGCCACTGTCAATGAGCCTAAGACCCAGTTCCAAAGGCTGTGTTGATTAGCTGGCTGCAAAGCTTCATCCTCCTGCAAAAAAGTACTTCTTAGTACATTTAGGAAATAGATGTGTCCTCTGCTTTCTAGGAACAAAAATCCAGTCTTTCTGCTAACTTTCTTGTTACCAGCCTGGAGGCTGGGAAGATAAGACTTGTGGCCGGTTGCTCTGGGGTCTAACAGGCTGTGACCGCTCTGGGGTCTAACAGGCTGTGACCACTCTGTGCCAGATGCCAGAACTGCTCGCTGAGAGGGTTTCCTGTGATGTCTGAAACTGCAGGTTATTTGCTTGTATCAGGAGTTTGAAGATCTTGCCCTCAGCGTGCCAAGTCCAGGCTCAGTCGTAATGTTGAGGCTGTCATGTTTGTATGGGTGGTTTTGATTCTACTGTACTGCAGTCATGCTGGTCATGAAGCAATCTGTGCTCTATCTACACCATGCTGTGGGTAGTTACCCATTTCATGTGGCTTTTTGCTAACTGGATGGTCAGTGTAACTGGTAGTAGCAATGCTGATAGAATCATAGTTAAAGAATGGTTTGAGTTGGAAAGGATCTTAAAGATCATCTAGTCCCAACCCCCCAAAGTACCCTAAGGTAATTATCTTGGGGGATGATGGTCAGGTGGGACCTTTCAATAGGCTATGAATTTTGCCTGAATATCTTTTACTGGCTTTGATCTGTTTTGAGTAGTACAGGCCTAGCCTTGCAAGCATTTTTTTTCATGTGTTTTTACCCATCTGCTTGAAGATGCCTACATAACTGTCTTGTGCATTAAAGAGCAATCTAGATTCTTTGAAAAGCACCAGAATAATGCACTGAAAAAACACCAAAACCAGATAAAACAAAACCACCCCCCCCAAATGAAACCAAACCCAAAACCCCATGAAATAAAGCCCAAACCAAAAACTAAAAAACCCAAGCCAACTTTGCTTATGTTTCCCAGTAACAGTGATACATAACATGTAATTTTTCTGTGTCCTACCAAGTGAAGATATATTTATTGTGTTCTCTTTGAGCAGTTTCTGTAAATAGAATTCTTTAATAAATGGTTTTCTCCTTTGTTTGTAGAGGCAACAATTTTGAGCTATGATGGAAGTATGTTTATGAAAATACAGCTCCCTGTTGTGATGCATACAGAAGCCGAAGATGTTTCCTTACGGTTCAGGTCTCAGCGAGCTTATGGCATTTTAATGGCAACTACATCTAGGGAATCTGCTGATACCCTTCGCTTAGAGCTGGATGCAGGACGAGTTAAGCTAACGGTCAACCTAGGTAACAAATTCTTCCTCCAAGAAATTAACATTTTCTTTACATTTTTCTTTTTGCTTGCAAACATTTCTGAAACAGCCTGTTTTAACATTCAAAGTAAACTGAAATGATATATAAGCACATGTTGATGCAACATTTGTGTATGTACATACACCCACAAATTCATGCCCATTATTATACTTTCTTTTGTTTTCTTTTGCATTTTTTGTGTTCTTTATATAGTTTAACATAATCATCACAATATTTTTGTACTATTGTGTCTTCTAAAAAGAGGAGACTGGTTCATCAGTGGTGTTTTGGAGCTAAGTCATTATACTTCATTTTGGAAGGTTGGTCTCCCTTCACAAGTTCTTCACATTAACACTTTAACATTTTAAATGTGCAAGTAGGAACAACATGTGTAGGTCAGTTCAGTTTAACTTCCACCAATTATGTGCAACATGCAAATGTATCAAAAAATCATGGAATGATTTGGGTTGGAAGGGATCTTAAAGCTCATCTAGTTCCAAATCCCTGCCACAAGCAGGGATACTTTCCACTAGACCTAATTGCTCCAAGCCCCATCCAGCCTGGCCTTGAACACTGCCAGGGATGGGGCAACCACAGCTTCTCTGGGTAACCTGTGCCAGGGCCTCACCACCTTCGCAGGGGAAGAACTTCTAGTTTTAAAACAGAAAATGTTGTCTTTAGATATGTCCACTGATGGATTTCTTGGTCTCCTCTTTTTAGGTGTCAAATCTACAGTAAATCCATCTCCTCTTTCTTAAACAATTCTGTAGTAATGTTTTTGTAGTATCGAACGATAACACAACCCTTCAATGCCCAAAGACTGCGGCCCTCAGCAAACAGCTGTGTGAACACAGGAGGCACAAGCCCTTTTACAGAAAAAAAGACCCAAAAAACCCAACAAACCAAAAATTGGTTTCCTAGCTTGAAATACAGAAGTCAAAATGCTAGGTTATGGGTTTTCTTTAGTTAAAAAAGAAAATTATAAGTAAATAAAAGCACTTCTTCTGTGCTTACAGTCCCAGTCAGGACCTAAAAGAAAACAGAAATACACTCAGGAAAATGCACACTCCATGCAGTCATTCCCATCATGGAATGTTGATTTGAAAGGGAATTAGGTAATTTGTCCTAATTGCAGATAAAGTGATTTCCAGAAAGGGAGGAGAGGAAATGATCACCTAATTCTCCATTCTTTAATAGTGTTTCTCACTGAACTACTGTCTTGGTGTTTAGATCTGGAAAGGGAGAAGCAGTGCAGGGTGTCCATGTTGACTGCTCTCTTCCAGACCCCGGAGTGCCGAGCCCGAGCTAGGCTCCCACAGGTGATGGCTCCGAATCCCCATCCTGCAGGAGCCCTTTTCTGTAAAAGGGGATGTGCAGGTCCTGGTCCCTGGCTGTTTGCCACCACTTTTCTGATGCGGTTGACGACACATGACAAACTCAGCTATATGGAAACAAAATCTAGGTTTGATGGTATATATGTTCCTCAAAGGTGTAAGCCAGGAGTAGCTCTACAAACCAAGCAGCATGGCGTAGAGTACTTTTTTATTGTAATAAGTGCAGGTAGCCCAGCAGAGGATGCTGCTATAGGTCAGGTCATTCTCTTTATATAGTAACCACCACTCTCTGTCAGCTTTTTCCTGCTTCTGTAGTTCAAAGAAGTTAGTAAATCCATGACCAAACAATATTGATTCTTCTTTCAGCAGCCCCTTTTTTTTTCTCTTTTCTTTCTTTTTTTCCAGGCAGGGGAATAACCTGGAAGTAGTCAGGATTCTCTAGTTAAACAGTGTCTAGAAATAAGTCATTATTTCCTGTTTATTAACCTAGTCTTAAATGTAGTCACTATTCATTCCTTAAGTCTATACAATAAGAAATATAACTGCTCAAAGCCCTATTTACAGGCCTGGGTGATGAGCTTTGTATTTTACTACGTAGGTTTGGAAGATCAGCCTTTGAGGTATACTATACACAAGTTGTCCAAGATGTCTGGCTGTGGCCTGGCTTGCTGTAGGACCCATTGTGACGGAGCACTTTCTAATTACACTGAGAGAAATTACCTGTTCTTTCACAGATGGGGAGAAAGCTGCAGCCTGCCTCAGTTAAGCATCTTTGACATTACATCCTGATTTTTGCACTTAGATTTGTCACCATGTAGCTTTGTTTGAAATTGGCCATTTTTACCCTATTTGTCGTTTATATTTATCAAGATTGATCGCAGTATATCTGGGTTCTAACAGTACATAAAGACTGATGATATGGAGTGGCCATATTTGCATGTGTCTGTCCCCGGAAGGGTGGACTGTGATTTTATTGGATGTCTGCAGCTATTACCTTGAAGGATAAATTTTCATTTTTCATCTATTCTTCCCCATCTAGACTGTATCAGGATTAACTGTAATTCCAGTAAGTGCCTATTCAAACTTTTTAAAATGTTATTCCACCATTATGAAATGTGCAAACTAGCCGAAAAAGAATGTGGGCAGCTTGCAAGCACTTGATAATTTGTTAATGAAATGTGATGATTAATTATCCTTGTGTAAAAAATCATCATATACTTTAGTGGGTATTTTTGTCCTTCCTATAGGACATAATTTTTAACTGGAACATTAAAAAAGAAAGTATTCTACAGGTTGTAAATGTACACAGAGGAAGTGGTACCTGTAGTACTGCATTATTCTGGACAGGCTATTTTATTTATAGTAGCCATGGAATTTTTGAGCCAGTATTTCTGAGAAGCTGTCACATATTTTCTCCTGCTTCCTTGTTCAGGTTTTCTTGGCATTTTACCTCCAACTTGTGGTGAAACTGTTGGAACATAATTGTCCATATTGCAAGAATTTCTATTTTATAATCCTTCTAGACAATTAACTGTGCTTACTGGCTGCTTATAACGCAATTGATTTTGCTAAATCTTGTTTTATGGAAATGTAATACATGACAAGAAGGACATTATTATGAATAACCATATTTCTATGATGATTTTTTACACTTTAATTGTGTAAGAAACCTTAAATTGAACATTTTTTCTCTGTGATATGCATGTTTATGAAACAGAGGGAAACATTTGCCAGATGAATGGACTAAATTTTAACTTCTCTGATATTATTTGGATTAAGAGGCTATATTCTGAAAGGGGAAAAAGGACTGTGATTTTATTTTGAGTCTATGGGATTCCTGAATGGTGTCAACAAAATTATTGATAGTAAGTATGGTAGATTTGAGTTTTGGGTTGGTTTTTCTTTCCCTTCCTAACAGGTTTTGCAGGCCAGAGAACTGACTTAATGCAAATAGAGACAAAGTTAAACAACAAACTGCGCAGGCAGTTTTCCTAAAAGACACAAACATAACATCCCATAATAGTTTTATAGTCCACAAAGAGAGAGCTGCAGTTATCCATAATGTGTCATCTGCTAATAAATTTTTCAATGAATAACTTTGGCAAGACAAAATATACAAAAAATACAGCACTTGTATTAAAATGCAAAGTTTTCTTGGGTCAGGTTTTTAATCTAAGCCAAACTTAAATCCAGATACTGTTCAGTACAGTAAAGGAAATGCTTGTAGGTGCCAAAGCATAAAGATGGCTTCCTTGTATTAAAAAAAAAGAAATAAAATGTTCAGTTACCAAAGTATTTATCCCCTTTGCCAAAAATATTGCCAAAATGTACAAGAACATGAAAAATCTCAGCAACATTTTTTTGGGCTGTCAGAGGCCACTTTTTTTCTCTCCTGATGAAATCCCAGTTAGAAGATTTCCAAGTATAAGGCAAGCAGCTTTTTGAGCAGAAGTGTAATGGGTTTGCCTGTGGCTGGTAAATTCCTTCTTCCCTAGGAAAAGAAGTATTGCTTTTATCTTCACTTCCTTAATAAAATTCGAAAATCACACTGAAAAGGAAATCGCTAACATAGGGGGGAAAAAATGGTTATACAGCACAACAGGTCTTTTGGTTTTTAATCTTTTGAACAAAATAAGGTGTCATAAAACTAAATTAAAATGATTTGTAGGTTCCATCTTTAAGGAAGTTTTGGATCAAAAGAAAACCTGCAAATACAGAGTAAGTAATAAGCCTCCAATTTGAGGATTGTAAACAGGAGAAATACATGGACTGAATTGAAATTAGGGGTTATTAGTTCTTTGTGGTCTCATACTGAAGTAGCATAACCTCTGTACAACATATCCTTGGTATGAAATACTCATGGGTTATTTTTCTTTACAGTTTTATAGCCTTTTTGTTATTAGAAATGAACTTTCATGATTAGTTCCATCTCCCTTTGGTGCTTGTGTACTGAACAGGGGTTTCAGCTTTCAGTGTGGTAAGTACTTAAATGCTTTCTTATCAGTGCTCACTGTAGTTTTTCTGCAACCAGATGACATCTCATGAGCAATTTCTGTATGTTAGCTTTTAGATCAGGAAGAAATTATTGCTCTAAATAGTCCTTAGAAATTGCTTGCTTATTAGACAGCATAATGGATTTTAGTGGATCAGAGACAATTCATTTGAACGCAACAGCATTCAAAACTTGAGTCTTAATTTGCTAAACACTAAAGCAGTTCAGTGCCTGTGTTATGGGGTGTACTGAGAGCTGGATGTACATCAATCCTTGGTTTATGTTGATAGGGGTAAATCTGAGTTTCATGTTTGAGAAACTTTCTTCAGATTTTCCTGTTTCTGTTGCTTAGAAATTGCTCATCTTAATATAATTTCACTGTTGGGACTGAAATAATGCATGTATTATAGCTAGACTAGTAACAGAGTTAAGGTCAGGATAAGGCTGTGATCTGGTTTGGATTTGGAGACACAGCTTTAGGAAAATGTGGTGCTTGGCTTGAGAGAAGAAAAGATAAATATTGAACACCTTAGTTCCTGCATTGAATTACAAACCTAGTGAATAAAATGTTGCATCTCCTCTTCCTGTTTTTCCTTGAGTGCAGCCTGAAACCTGTCTTGTGCTCACTGCAGATTTACTGACCACCTGTTGGCTGGTCAGAGCTGAGATCTTGGTAGCAAATGACACTTCAGCTAAAGGTGAAACCATAACAATGTCCTGTGTTGCAGAAGAGGTGGCATTTTGTGATTTTCTTTGTTTGAAATGCAGACCTTTTCAAGATTTCAAGATGTCAGTCCAATGTCAGGTGGCTACTGGATGTCAGTCCAATGTCAGGTGGCTACTGAGCTTCTCTCATTAACGCTGTTATGGAGACTGCTCATTTCATGCCACTTTTATGGAACTGAGTCAAACTAGTCAGTGCTATGATAGAAGATTTTTATCTTTATAAAATACACCAGTAGAAACTGTCTGATGTCAACTGGAAAATACCATTGCTGAAATGTTGCTCTTATACATCCTTAAATCACTTCATTGTGTTCTTCAGACCTGCAAGTTTATAAAACAAAATTATCTGTCAGGCAGTGAGATAAATGGTCCTTCTAAACTGCAGGTACATTGAGGCTGACATTAGGAGAAAGGGGAAATCTGATGTTATGAACAGAAACAGCTACTATGGCTTCAGTATTAGTTTTAATAGACTGAGGGAATAATTTAAAAATAAGACTGAAATGAGTGATGTTGGTTCAAGTAATGCTAATATGCTGCATTTCTTGTCACTATTCCTGTAAAAAAACCTGTAAGTTAGTTGCTATACAGCCCTTAGACATTATATACAGAATTGATAAGCTAATCCTTAAAAACTGCCTAAGGAGAAATGCTGGAAAAAATAAAATAAATACATTTTCCTCCTTCAGAGAGGAAAATAATTGTTAAAGTAAAAGTTAATTGTAGACTGTAAAGCATAAGTTATAAACATCCTGCAGTGGTTGGGGTTGGAAGGGACCTTAAAGATCATCTAGTTCCAGCCCCCTGCTGTGGGCATAAATACCAGTGAATCCTGTTGAACTGAATGTAGTTTTTCATTAGTACTTTGTTGAGATATAACTTCATCCCATAAAATTTGCATGGCAGATCAGTAACAGACTGTGAATGAGTTATGAACAAATACAGGTGTGCTCTATTTCCATATTTCTCACTGCTGCAATGTTAAGGGCCCTATCTTGACTTAAATTCTCTTTTTTCCCCGTTTTAATGCTCCCCAAACACTAACATCTGAAATATTCCAGGTGCCTGTAACCCAGAGGCTGCTGGGCTTTGTGTGCAGTATACTTTTTTCAGAGGCATGTGCAGTCTTACCTGTTTTTTCATCTTTTGTGGTTTTTTTTTTGCATGGGTATAATTTCTGAAAATGAATTGTCTATGTTTTTATATGAGTTAGCAGAGTAGACCCATAGGATTTTTATTAATTGATACATTATGCAAATAATAATGTTAACTGGTAAATAGCTGGCTCTCATTTCTGAATGCAATACTTTTGTCCCATATGGTAAGATACAGGATAATAGCTTTTTTTAAACGCTGCTGTTGAAAGATGGCTCAACTAGTAGCACAGGATCGATTTAGGTCACTTCTCTGGTACACAGTTTAGCTTCCATAGGCAATAATTCCTAGAGTAATCCCACAGAATTCAGTTCTACTCAAATAGAGGGCTGTCAGAAGAAATGAGTAAGAATTACAGAGTGTTAGGAAGCAGGGAGCAGAGACTACTGGGGCAGTGTATGTGTATGCTGTTCCTCAGGGAATGCATTGACCAGCTTTGCTGGCTGGGTGGCCACCTTTCCAAATTAGTAACTATTTCCTAGACTTTGAGGCTTTTCCTTCCAGTGAAGTACCCTTTCTGCCTAGGTTTTCATCCATTCTCTAGATCCTGTATTTTTTCCCCTCTCACTTTCTCACTCAGTTTCATTTCCGTGTTGCTCCCTCTAATCCTCAATCTCTTTTCCTTGTTTTCTATATCCATCCTTTAAAAACTTTACTGTTCTGCAGATATGCACATTAAAGGTGATTAAATTAACTTACTCTGTTTGGAATATGTAACACCTGTTAGTGAAGTGGTTTTTTTGTCAAGGTATCCTACAAATCAAAAGCATGATAAGGAACTATGTCAGATTATTGATAAATAACAGGGGAATTATATGTGTTGAAGAACCAAGTAGTGTTCGATTACAATGTATTTTGACTTTGCACATAGATTTTAAGCAGCAGAAAAGCTTAAATGAAGACTGTGTCCTATTGAAAACTGCTTGAAAAAGTGCATTTTGTTGAAAGTCCACAGTCTTCAGCTGTGATCTGATGGAGATTGTTTAATTTAGGGTGATGAGCAAATCCGTTTTGATGTATTATCTTCTAACTCTTTAGTGAAAAGAATTCTTAGAATATATTCTTTGATTCTTTGCTCCTTTTTTGTTGTTAGCAGCAGAAAATCATTGAAGTGATACAATATTGTAGCTCCCCTCCAATGTAAGATTTTCTGTTTGGCCTGTTTTCTTACATAAGATCCTTACGAACTGTGAGGTGTTTTGATCTTTTTCTCATTCGCTATGGCTGTCGACCTTCTAAAAATGTGGCAGAGAGCTTTACCACAGAGGATACAAGGCAAATCAACAGGGCACTTGCACTGCAGGCTCAGTCAAGGACTCCTCTCTGGAGAGTAAAGTTTGAAATAATTATAAATAATTATTTTAAAACTTTGGCTGTGCTTTGCAGATTTAGAACATGGGGTGACTGGATTGCTTCTCATTCAGCAATATTACTTTAAAGACCCTTCTTCACATGATTTCCTGAAAAACAGGGTCTGCTGCTGCGCAACAGAACTCAAAACATATGTGGCCTTTTTCAATCAAGTTCTGATTACAAACTAGTGGTTAACAGAAACCATGATTTGAATATAAGCAAAAGCAAATGAAATTGAAAGACCTGTAAAAAAAAGAAAACTTCTTCTCTATTCGGAGTCCCTCACTGGCGTCCTAAGTACTTAGTCCTGAAGCTGAACTAATACCATCCTGTATCTTTTTTCAGGCACTCAGTTGTGAAGTGAGGTTGAAAACAGCTAGGCTGGGGAGAAGAGTTCAGGTTTGAAAGCAAAATAGCCTGTATAAACATAATCAAAAGGATTAAAGTAGTTAAGAGAGAACCCTTAATTCATTCTGTACAGCCACAGTTAGGAGAGATCCTTCTTAATCTTCAATCTGTGTTAAATGTAAGGTGAGAAGTGATGCTGCGCAGGTTATGTTATGTAAGCTTATTTTATTAATTTGCAGGGCTGGTGTGAAGACAGTAGGAAAATAACCTCTGGTAGACAGAGTGGATTACCTTTTTCAGCAATGTAGAGTTCTGGTGTCCCAAAATGAATTCATATGGCAAGAACATCTTGCATCTAAGCAAGAACATCCTGTAAAAATAGATGTTATTTACAGAAAGGCAGAACCATCACTTCTTGAGACGTGTAATGCTTAAATCTGTATCAGTTAAGGAAGCGAGATTTTAGACAACTGAACGGAAATGTTGGGAGAGTTTCTAGGTAAATATCTGCATCTTCAGTTACATAAAGCAAAACTATTTTTCCTTCTTCCTGAATTAGATCTCATAGCAGCCTTTCAGTATCTGAAGGGGGCTATAGGGATGTTGTGGAGGGACTACTCATTAGGGACCGTAGTGATAGAACAAGGGGTAACGGGTTAAAACTTAAACAGGGGAAGTTTAGATTGGATACAAGGAAGAAGTTCTTTACTGTAAGGGT
>WYDI02036194.1:0-39636 GCA_009867235.2 Psittacus erithacus | reverse complement strand
CTGTGCCAGATCCACACAGGGTACAATGACCACACCATATTCTACTCTGACACGAATCATAACTGTGTTTATCACACAGAGCAGATGACTTGCGCCTCAGTATTCATATATTTCCCATTTGTCAACTTTCTATTGGCTTGGAGAAAACTCTGATTCTTCTTCTTTAGTTTTTTTGCACACCCTGACACAACAGGTGGACATAGTGAGGGCTCAATACCAGCATTAACACGACTCCAGGAAACATAATTTCTCACCCTTTTTCCAGTAGCTTCCTGTTCTAAGTGGAATAACAGCTCATTTCAGACATCTTTGTTGTCATAGTTCACAACAACAATTGCACAAGAACTTCTTGAAAATGCCTATTACATCCCTGATCTGCTAGAAATGCATCTTCATCTAAAAAACTTGCATTGTGTTGCCCATTTTTTTATTACTATTCCATATTGCAAACTGGATGAGTGATTTTTGCTGTCTGGAAAGAAACATACTCAGAAATTACTTCAGTAGGAATGGAATGTTTCTGACTTCCAGTATGAAATAAAATGCAGCAAACTAATTCTTGACCTTACCAAAGAGTTGCATTTCTTTGAAGTCAAATATTTACCTCTGCAAAGACAGCAGCATTATGTTCTGATATTACTTCATTTTTTTCTTATTGCATTCATTTTGAAGTAACCATGTTATTGTGAAAAGCAAATTTTTCAGTGATTATTCACTGCGCCTTTGGATGAAACATGTGTTTTCCTGAAAAATATTTCAGTTCTGTAGAAGCATCATTCTTTGATGGAAACCTATTCTGCAGGGGAATTTCCAGACAGCTCAGCCCATGATGGCAAATGGAGCTGCAGTGCCTTAATTTGGCTCCTAGATGCAGGAATGCAAAACCAAAACTGCTCCACCACATTTTTGGTTATTCCAGCAAATGCAGCCGTTGCTGGATTTTCACTGCTCAGGACTGGAGGCTCAGGCAGTCATGGAGGCAATCCTGGCTGAGTGATGATCTTCTTCTGAAAGAGCTAGTAAAACATGCTCATTATTTCACTGTAATCTTGCTGCCTTAATTAGAACACATTTGTATCTATGTACATGCTCACTAGAGTTATCAAATTGCAGACTGTAGCAACACATTATTTTTAATCTTCATAGACTGCTGGATTTTTTTGGTTTTGTTTGCTCGTATATTTCCCTTGTGAGAAGATTTATACCCTAAGCTTCTTAAAAAAAATGCTAACTAGCCATAGCTCTAATCCTGCTTTTGATGAAACCTCATTTAAACAGCTTTATTTATACTTCAATATTACATACTGCTACCTACTTTTGTGTTACGTTTAGTTTTTTTGTTTTTGCGTTTTGTGTTTTGTTTTTTTTTTTTTTAATAGTCTTTCCTATTTCTTTGATACAAAGGTTTGTAAGTATATAACTAGTTGCACATTTGCCACTTATTTGAGATCTCTGAATTTATGCTTTTTAGCTGTTGGGATCTGACTTTTCTCAGAGGGGAAATTCAGAGTAGTTTCCAGAACCCAACACTGTTTGTTTTTATTGATTGCACAGATTGTGAGCTTAATGTTCACTTTTGTTAACTGATGGGATTGACCAAAGGTCTATTTCAAACCAAGGTTTCAGTAGCAGTCATTACTTGCATTTCATAATGTTTGCTTTTTACTTTGTAATCTTTTTTTTCTTGCTTATCTCTGTTGCAGGCACAATTACTAGGCAGGACCAGAGTGGTGTCGGGAACTGGACAAGCAATGTAGTGAATCTGGTAGTAGGCGGACATTGCCATACACAGCCTGAAGAAGACAGATGTGGCAGCTAGAAAGCTGGTAACTCGCAGGAGATGAAGCAAAATGCTGCAGGCAGACTTTGTTGATTGTGGGTCACCAAGCAGCTTGTTATATTGTGTTAGAGGAGAAAATCTTAGAAGACAGTTGGTGTATGGAAAAAAATCTGTAATAGAACCTTAACCTTGGGCATTATGTCATCACTAGACGAAGAGTAAGATAAACCGGAAATTAGAGCCAGATACGATTATTCTGCTGTGAGGATCCCAAGAAGGAAAGGATGGACTACAGAGTTGCTAAGCCAAATGATGCAGTATGACACACAAAGAAGAGGAAAGTAGGAGGATGTTACACTTGTACTACAGAGTTTTCATAAGTAAAGGTTGGGATAAGAAATCAGTGAAATGGGTGTTCTTGAGCATTTTGTATGATGAGTACAGATACTAGTCAGAATTTGTCATTTGTCATACTAGTGCTCTAAGACTTTTTTTTTTAATTAAATAGAAGATTATTGTCCTATTGAAGTTCAGATGCATTTAATCTACAGCATTGCTTTCATCCACTAATGTCTCAGTTCTTAGCAGGTAATGGGAATAAATAACTTTGCTAGGCAACTTCTCATCTCTTTTGGTGAAGGAAAAAATGTAAAAGAAAAATATATTAGGATATTTTTATTGTGTTTTCAAATCAAAATACATTTCTAAACAGCAACTTGCAGATCACAATGGAGTCTTTAAAGACCTAGAAGTCTGACATGCTCAGAATGAGCCAAATTTTAGGACATGTCATTGAAATGTGATTTATGTCACTTTCCCACCTACTTCCTTAGGAATTCAACTTAAGTTTTGCAGTTAGAATGTGAAGACTGGCTTGCTTACCATCAAAAATTCTTCCACAGCAAATTCTTTTTGTGAGAACTCCCTGAACTGATGGCTCTTGGAATATGCTTGACTCTATTTTCTAAATGCAAAATAGAGGAAATTGAAATAGCTTGTTATGAAGCTCTTCATAGCTACTAGATTCCCTGAAACTGACAAATGGATAAACAGGTCTAGTAGGTAGCTGGAGCATTCCCATCTTTCTGTGCTGCTTTCCTACAACAGACTGCATGGCAAGAATAGGCAATGGTCCACAGCAAGAAGCTTGTCAGAAATCCTCAAAAGGCTGAAGGCAGGAAATCTGGGTAAAGTGTAGTTACTTGCCTTAATATTTGAACTCCACAGAAAGATCTTGGAAAGACAAAATAGATGGATAAACTGTTGGCATCTAGAAGTAAGGGGTAATGCATAGGTCTGTATCACCATGGAAATCTGAGATTCTAATTTGCTGCTAACTGTGAAGTGATTGCTGTAGGACAATATGTCGTGTATACAGTGCAGCTAGTTGAAAGGTATTTTGTTATACACATTTTTGGAAAGAAGATTGATTACTAATATAATATTTAAACACTGTCAGATCTTCTGTGAAGGTTTCTCCACACTGATAATAGGAAGAACCAGCTGAAATATATACAAATGATATTCATTCAAAATCTGTGTTTAAATTATAACTTATTCTAAATGCAGACTAAAATTTAGTTCTGTACCTGTCATGTCTGGATATCACAAGTGCAGATATTGTTCCATTCATTTAGATGTAATCTGTTATTTTAAGTTCTATTTTAGCATGTTTATAGGTTTCACAGCTACTTGATTTTAACAATTGAAATTATGTAATAGGAATGCAGTTAGCATGATTTCAGAGTCTGGGTACACTTTTTTACTCACAGCATTCTTGTTACAGTAAAATCCATTTTACAAACTACTTTTGTATGAACAATGTTATTATAATGGGTCTTGAATTTTTGTAAGGGTTTTTTAAGCTACTGAATGGTTTTTACTTGCCTTTTAAAATTTAAACAACGGAGAGGTAGGAAGACATTCTTGTTAGTCTTTTGCATGTCACAAAATCCATGTTTTAAAAAAGGATGTATTGTCATTGAGTATTTTAGGTCTAGAATTGAAAACTCAGGCAGATTAAGAAGATTTAGCTCACTGCTATTGTGTGCGCATTCTGAGTAATCTAGCATATAAGTAGCACTCATTCAGCTCACAGCAACACTGATGGTTAGGTATCTCCATTTCCTAGCCTGCATACAAAATGCTGCCCATTCAATTCTTCAGTGTAGTTCACAGTGAGGAGCTCCTGTTGAAGAGGGAAACAAGGATGGGCTGCCCAGAGTGTATTATTTGCGCAGTTTGTAGCATATAGGCATGTGACAGTTGAAAACCCTTGCTGAATGAAGAATTTCAGTCACCTGGTGATCCAGGGTATTCACATCGCAAAGAAATCTTTCCAAGAGTTTATTTTCATGGGATGAGAAAACTTTTCATCATTAAACTGATGTCAGACTACTGGTATCCAACAGTTCCTGACAGATGCCAAATGCCTTATTATGAATAAAGTTGAAATCTATCAAGGTCATGTAAGGTATGTGCATGTACCTTAACAAAACCATGGTTTGCTTTAGTTTTAACTTCGGCAGATAGCAGGAAAAGCCTTCTTAGTCTGTTTTTTTGCCCAAATCTGCCTACCAAAATTTCTATCCACTTGGGAAAGTAAAATCATGAAGCTTTATATACAAATTGTATGTATTACATAGTAATAATCTTTTAAAAAAGAAACACATTACGCACACAACCACCTTCGTATTTGCCTGGCTTATTGATGTTAGTGGGGTTCACAAACTTAAAAATTAGCAACTAGACTATTCAAATGAATTTAATCAACGTTTACAAACTGATACTTCTTAATTTAGAAGGTTTAGCTAGACATTGGTAAAATTATAGGATTAAAATTGTCTGTGATTGTTTTAAGTGCTGCAACTGGAATTCAGTGCTTCAGCTAATAGTATGCATCTCTGTGTGCTGAGATTCATCTACTCGGAAGTGATACACGCAGAGAACAGTAAACATATTGGTCAGCCAGAATAAGGCATAAGATTTAGGTGGAAAGCTCTACAGCTGCTTGACCAATTGTTTTCTTAATGACACTTGAAATCTCAGAACAAATAAAAGCACAACTATGAACTATGTCCTTATGGTAAAAAGTGGTGCTAGGAATATAAAGGAATTTATGAGTAGTAGCAGCATGCCAATACCTGATGAGACATACATTTCTAGCTAGCAAAACTCAAGGCTGAAGGTTTTTTTGCAGAAGTAAGCATTACAGTTAATTTATTTGAACTGAAAAGTAAACTATGATTCCTTTTTAAAAGGTATTCTTCAGTGTCCTGGTTTTTAATTATTCCTTCCTGGTAGCTGGCACAATGCTGTGTTTTCAACTTTAGTCTGAAAACAGCGCTGGTAACACAGAGATGTTTTAGCTGTTGCTCAGTAGCGCTTACTCTGGCCAAAGACTTTTCAGTCACTCTTGCTCTGCAGTGAGGAGGGGCACAAGAAGCTGGGATGAAGCAGAAACAGGACACCTGACCCAAACTAGCCAAAGGGGTATTTCATACCACAGCACATCATGCCCAGTACATAAACTGGGGGGAGTCACCCAGAAAGGCATATTGCTGCTTGGGTTAGACTGGGTATTGGTCAGTAGTTGATGAGCAATTGTATTGTGCACCATTTGTGTTTATTGTTGTTTTGCTTTATCTTTAAGTTTTATATTCTCTTTTCTTTTTATTTACCTTATCATTATTAGTATTATATTGTACTTTATTTTAGTTATTAAACTGTTCTTACGTCAACCTGTGGAGTTTTCACTCTTTCAGTTCTCCTCCTCATCCTGCCAAGGGAAGGGGAAAGGGGAGAGTGAACGAATGGCTGTGTGGTGCTGAGTTACCAGTTGGGGTCAAACCATGAAATTCAGCTTTTCTCAGTAGCACACTTGTGAAGCCAAGCAACCACCAAGTGTCATGTGTTGCTTAAACCATGCCCCTTTCAGTGTAAGGATTTATTTATGAAGTCCAAAGCTCTTGGGTGCTAGGAGCTGAGCTTGCTTGTCACACGGTGGTACTCATTCTGAAATACCAGCTTGGAAGTCACTATGATCAGTACAAGTGGTAGCACGTCCCTTTAAGCAGCAAAGCAATACATGGCTGTGATTTCTTCCCTGGTATTAAGGGGAGAGGGTCTTAGCCTTTTTTCAAAGCATCCAAGGAGCTGGAACATTTGTTTGGGATATAGGAAACAAAAGCCAGGTAGTCTGTGACAGCTCAATAAGCAGACTTACAAGATTCAGCGATCCTATGTAAAAGAAACACAATTTTCAGCTACAGCATGTAGCCCAGCTGGAGGAAAGAAAAATTGTCATTTGAGAGTATTATGGCTGAAAGTGCATACCTGAAAGCACCTCACAGACAGGATGAGGCTTAAGATGTATTTGTCCGTCTCTCAATGATAAGATGGTACTTGTACATGTTGGAAAAGCAAAGAAGCATAGATATCTTGCATGGTGGAAACCTACTAGTGGAAACCATTTCTAAGCAAGACCTCAACCTTATGTACCCTGTTCTAAAGGCTTAGGGAAAGAAAGACAGAAGCAACAATTAATTTTTAACTTTAAAATCTCTGTAACTTTAAATCTTTATAACATATTTTGGGGCAGGAGGCAAGAAGGCAGTAGTAACTCTGCTAACAACTGCTAATTGGCCTTAAATATGGAAAAAGTCAAAGAGATAAGCCTGGGGCTGGTGATTATTGGTGGTTTATATGAACCTTCTTGATTAGAAAGCAAGAAACAGTGAAAATAACGACAACAAGGACTCTATGATGACCATATCCAGGGATGTTCAACACCGCACAGGAGGCAGAGTCTGAGGTAAAGGTGGTGCAGGGAAGCCATCTGCCAGCCTGGACTTGAACAAGATGACCAGTGGGTGCCCATTCTGTGCTGTGAGCCTTCAATGTTGTCACAAGCCAGCCTGGGATGGGGACTGTGGCTAGTGTGAGCATGTCTGCAACAGACTGTGCAAGAGTCGCAGAACAGAAACCATGACCTACCTGCTGTGTTCATCCCGCTTAGCAAAGCAAGCTCAGATTTTCTCTCTGAGCCATGTAGCTCTGTTCCTGTGGTTGTCCCACTCCCACCTAGGGATGCTGGGAGACAGTCCTCTGGGTGTATAACACTGTTCTGCAGCTTCTAATAAGGACAAACTAGTTATTTTATCTTGCTATTATGTTAGTTTTGTGGGAAGCAAACACAGTTCAAGATATTTTTGAGGTTCAGCAAGTCTTTTAAAAAGTTAGGTGTGAGCTATTTTAGTGTGCTATTTTAGGTGCATGGATCGTAAAGTAAAATGACTACAAAAGCTGGAGTTTTATTAGTCTTTTCTTTCCTTTAGCTTTAGCTTTGGTTTAGCTTTAGATTTTACATTTACTTTACCTTTACCTTGTTCTTTTCTTTGCCTTTTTCTGGCAAAAAAAAGAAAAAAGAAAAAAACAAAACCAAAAAACCAACCCAAAGTATAACACATAAAGTTTTTTATACAATAATCTCTTAAACTTGTATCTTTTATTCTTTCCTGTTTCCCCAAATGTCGTTGCTAGAAATTACTATCACAAGAATATAAAGCTCAATAAAATAAATAAAATTAAATAAAATACATTACAACTGTAATGATTTTAGATGGTAAGAGAGATAGCATTAAAATTGGGCTAATATTTATCTTTTGCCTGAAGAACATTTTAAATTCTGTATCTTCTAGATATGCAAAGTTTTGAGCGTGTTTGAAATCCTGTCTGACATCTTCAGTTTGTATTAATTTTCTCTACTGACATGTTTCATATGCATTTTTGGTTCTTTTTGTTGACATTTCATTTTCTTGACTTGTCAGACAAGACAACCAATCAAATTTGTTTTTACTTATCTTCTACGTGTGGTTCTAAAAGTGTCCTAAAAGTGAAAGGGAGATCTTGGGAAGGCTTTCAGCTCTGATCTCCAGATCACCCTCTCCTTTCAGAGGTAAAAACTGAATCACTGTAGATGGAGCCAGGTTTTCTTTCCAGAACAGTGTCAAAACAGAAGAGGGAACAATAAATGGAAAGAAGGTAGTGAGTGGTTATCATGTGGTTTTTTATATGTCTCATTTTATATCATGATAGTGTGTTCAACTCCATTATAACTCTTGCTATATTTACAAGCAGGAAATTAAGCTGAAATACTGAAACTGAGTATGGTTACATTGGGGAACATATTAGCATTTCATGAGAACTAACAAAACTCTGCTTTTTTTACAGAGGTTTGACAGAGGAGGTAATTTAAGATACTTTTCAAATTATTTAGTTTATGAATCCTGTGTGATTTTATATGGCGTAATGAGCACTGTTAGTATAGCCACACTTTTCATTTATGTGGCATTTATTTTTTGGAAGTTATTTTGATGGTGGCTAGGGCTGGTGCTTCACACTCTGCAGGCTGAGAATGGTTGTCTAAGCACTTTGAGCGGCAACACGCAACATGGAAGACCTACATTTAGTTCATAGTCCAAGTGTGGCCACTGGCAAATTCTTTAGTGTCTATTTTTCATATGCAATTTATAATGGGGAGAAAATAACACTCCATGGCAACAGCCAAGTTACAAAGGACGTTCAGGTTTTTTAAAGTAATACGCTGTATAAGGTTTTCAAAAGAGACAATTCTGTACAAGCAGACACACACATGAATCCTTTTGATGTGTAAATGTATGTACTTGCACTTTATTTACAAAGCTTATCCTACAAAATCACAATTATATTGATAGGTATGTAGTATTACTATACTACCTGTGTACTGCTCTTTAGCAGAAAATATTTGTTTTCTTTTTAGCAGAACTCCAATTAAAAATGCAATTATTGCTATAGAACTATTTTCAAATTATTGCAACATGATATTTAATTACTGCCCAAGGTAACTTTTCATTTTCCAGGGATTTTTCTTCCTATTTAAGGTGGAAGGCACAATACGTGACCTCTATACCTGAGCAACTGTTTTGGAACATTGGTTTTGGCAACCTTGAGATGATTGTATTCTGTTTGAGGTTGAAATATTGCAGTGTTATAAACCACTACCTTATGTGCTCACAATAAAGTGTACATATTCTGGCATGTGGCAATCTATTGAACTTTTAAAATTGTTTATAGACTCGAATTTGGATACTAAGGACTTAATAATTCTATGTCCTTTTGTGTCCCTTGGGCAGATGTGCTGACATACAACCCAGCTTTGACTAGGATTCTATCCAGGTAAATTTAAAGTTTAAACAAAAAAGAAAAAAAAAGCATATCTGTAGGGTATGTATACCAGCAGTATTTAACATGAGGCATACAGGCAAGCTCTATCCATTCATTGTTAAATTTTGTAGTTGTAAGCTTTTCAGCAGCATAAACGCATAGTTTCCTTCAACTGAAACTAGGAGGCTGAACACATAGCTGAAGTACCTGGCATTTAGGGCACTTTAACTTTTCAGGGAGCCAGTTATGGCAAATTTCAGAAAGCACTTAGAGCAGCTAGATTCCACCTGCTGACAAATCAATGCTAGAGTCTAAATTTACTGCGTAGGAGTAAAACTTCAGTTTAATATCTGCCCCAGTACCCCCCTTGGAGCTAACAAATTATTTTGACAACATGTTGCATGTAAACACTGTTGCCTTATTTTGTTACATTTTCCCATTTCAGTCTCTTTGATGCTCCTCATTCTGAAGACCTAATTCCTTTCTTAAATAAAAATGGATATTAAAACAAGAAAACGACAACTCTGCTTTCTTATTAAGTAGAGGTGATCTGTGTAGACACATGGGAGTGAATGCTGATTGCAAATAACTTTTCCTCACTAGGAATTTCTGTAACAGAAGGCAGACTCTTAGCATTGGATAATGTAGTGGAAGGAAGAGCAGATCAAAGGAAATACAATGCAATAAATTTTCCTGAATGATAGATCTGGGTGCACCTAATTTCTGAAATGCTGTCCCTGAGCTCGTTTTGAATCTCTAGATATGAATTTTGTTGGTTTGATTGTGGGAGTTTTTCTATATCATCAGGCTTTGCAGATGGGGAGCATGATGTTGCAAATATTAAGTTAAGATGGTTAAGCCCATGATTGAAGTGATGGAAAAATTTTTGTAAGGGAGCTCTCTCTCATGTATGCTTTGACTAATGCTTTTTAACTCAACAGAAAAATGGATTTACCTATGCAGAGTTTGAAGTAGGGACTACTGGTCACCTTTTTACTTTACTTCTGCCACTGAAATATGTAATTTTGTTTTCCAGACATGTACATCTGAGCACACCATGGTTAATTTGCACAATTTATGTAGTCTAAGAGTTCTACTTTCTATAAGGTTAAGTATGACTCACTGAAAACATCTAAATCCTGAATGGTGATTCACCACAGGGGTGAATTACAGCTTTTGGATACGCAGTGACCAAGGTAAGTTGTCAAAGATAAGGACAAAAAGAGAACAAACAGGTGATTCATAGGATTGCCAGAAAGGCACAAAAATCATTTATAGCTCCGTGATCAGTTTAGCAATCATTCACGAGAAAACAAAACAAATCTTTGATGTCATGCTGTTTTTCCATTGCTTCTGTTGTAGTAATGTCTGATGTTAAATAATGCTTTCTTGTTCATTGACTGAACATATAGCTGGACAAAATTTCTACTCCGAGGAACTTAAATCTAGTTATAAGTCAGTTGTGGCAAATGAGTGAAATGAATAGTGGGAGAGAATGAGGGGAATATTAAGTCAGCAGAAAGATATAAGAAACTATATGCACAAAAATGAACCAATGATAAGCATTTTTCATACAGCTAAACAAAAGCAAACCTGTCCCAGCTACCTCTGTAACAAACAATGGATTTTTATGCAAATCACAGCAGAATATAGTTTAATTTTGGCACTTGGAGGAGAAAGGGTTAACCTGAGGCATGGTGTTTTCAGAAATATTCCTGGTTGTTGGTAGTGTGCCATGCACCTGACAAGTGCTTTTGAGAGCATCCCAGTAACAGCCTGTGAAAGCTGGTATTACTGGGACAACATAAGAAACTGTGCTGATCCGACACTGTTTTAGGAATAAATGTGTCAAGTGGACCTGGAGATGCCCCATAGGAGAGGAGAGATACCCAGAATAAGCTGTAAATGAGAAAAAGAAGCTAATGAGAAGGATGGGTTAAAAAAAAAGAAAGTGGGTGATCTTTGCAACTGCGACATTGCTATCAACAAAAACTATGCATGTATGTGACATGTATATCTATATGCTTGTATTTTTTGCATTTTTTTCTCTTGTGATAGAGTTTACAGCAGGACTACAAAAACCTTTGCTAGACTTTTCCAGAAAAAAAGACTTCTATGGAAAGCCTGTCATTCCAGGTCTATGTTATTTATGATAAACCATGGATTGCTCCTTGCAATGGAGTTGTTAAACAATTATATCAACTTTATGTTCCCAAAAGCTAGCTATATTTTTAAACTAGTTTGGACTGATGAAACTAGTGCTACAAGTCAGGCTTGTCTCCAAAGGTTAAGATGAAAGATAATTATCTTAGCTTTGCAAGCATAAAAAGTATCAACCCTGCTTTTAGGCCAAAACCAGATCTTCTCCTTTGTCTGTAAATACCTGAATTACTACAGAGCAGTGAGTGGATGTCTACCTAACAGCCCTTGGCCTCCAAAAATGTCTATGCAGTTGCCTATAAGAGTTTCAGAACTTATGTCTGGCACTTGATCTCTGCTCCTCTGGAAAAATTAGATAAATGCAAGTGCCCGAATGTGGATGTTGACCCAATATTTGCAGATGACCAAAGATCAAGTGTTTCAGCACTCTATACTGTGCTTTGATAATGTAAAAATGACTCAGGTCCTGAACTGAAGGTTATTCTGGTCTTGTGTAGGTAAAGTAATGAGGCAAATAGCTCTGGCCATTCTGTTCCTCACTAATGCACACATAAAGTACTCATAAATTGCATCACATTGCCTGAATCCATTATTGTCTCAGTGTGCGAAAACTTTTGCCAAGTTCGTAATCAATGTCACATACTGACTTTTCTCAGAGCTTGTTCTTTCATAATGTTTTGTGTGTGTGTGATTGCTTTTACTTCAAAAAGATCAGCAGAAATAAATAAAAGTTTTAATATAGTCACAAAACCAGAACATGTAGTCTCACTTACAGTGTCAGCTGTCCCTGGATAGGTCTAATAAATGAAAAGATAAGTGTTGATTTCAAAACCCCAACCAAAATGCAAATTTGCATAGACATAGTTAACATAAATCAGCCTTGTTTTCATGTATGAAATGGGAATCAGTTTTCTGCTTTGAATTCACCATGTTGGTAGCACTATTACTATAGCAATTAATAAATCCAAGCCTTGTGTCACAATACTGTAATATTTTACAGATCCTACCCTGATAGTGTTTATGGGGTTAAGCTGCCCACTGTGAATATGAAGGAAAGGATCAAAATATGAGCGGGGAAATTTGCTCAGTCTTTGTAGCCATGCAGATAAGATTTCTATGCAAATGCAGTGTCATATAATTAGAAACTTAGTTGCTAATTGCCAAATCAGTTATCATTATTGGTTAGTGTAAATCTGCATACGTTTTAGAGTAAAACATTTTAATATATGTTTCTGACTATAAAAACATCGGGCATTCTTCTCTTGAGAAAATGAACAGCTTTTGAAACAGCAGTAAATAGCCATGTTTTATTTAAAGATATTGATATAGTACTGTTTAATTACATTTAAATGTGCTGGGGGTATTTTACTCCATATGGTATAAAAATGGTTACTGGAGGCTTTTCATAGTTGATGCTCTAAGTAATGGTTTCCAAGAATTCATTCAGATACAGAAAAAAGGGAGAATTTACACTGGATGTTTAAAATAATCAAGAATATCTTTGGTGTAAAAAGTACATGCCCAACATTTTGTTGCCGTGAATTTGTTCATGAAGACAGGTAGACTGAATGATTTCAAAATGTTACCCAAGATGGCAGCCAGAACAAAGATAAAATGTAACAGAAAATTTCAGATATCACCATGTTCTTTGCATCATCAGGTTTTCAACAGCAGTTAGCCAAATTAGGGAAGATTTTTTGATTTAGGAATAGAAATGTAGTATTAAAATGGGACATCTGAGTAGATTTTCTCTCTGCAAGACATGCGGGTTTGAAGTGCGGTCCTGAAAAGTGTTTATTTTTAGGCTAAAATGCTCTTGTCTTCCCACATACATTGCTGAGTGTAGTGGGGCGGCCCAAAGAAGCTTTACGTTCAGGTTAGAGCTTGCCAGAACTGTGTGCACTAGCTGAGGATGCTTCTGTGGCCACGGAAGCACATGCCCTTTCCCTATGCGTTGGAGCAGTCTATCACTGCAAGGCAGCCAGTATGAATCAGAGATATTGCCTCTGACTTCCTACAGATTTGCCTTCCTAGTTTCTTTATGATGTAGATGAAGTCTTTTGCCTTAGCATTTGCTGTTGGGAGCTTCTTGCAACTGTCATCTGTTTGAGGAAGTTGACCTTTTGTATTTTTTTTTTAATGAAGTTTGTATGTTGCTTTGATGTGATATTAAAACAAGGTAGCAGAATTTCAATCATTTCTCCATAAGATCAACTTATAATCATAAGAAGTGAAGGTGAAACCTGTTGTTTCTAAGATTTTCTGTTCCTTAAGAAACTGAAATGATCATGGTTGTTAAAGGTTACTTAAGCAAAATTATTTTTAATTCTACAAAACTTCTTTTATCCAATTCTTTACTAAATATATTACAAATGTATTTTAGCATCCTATTAGTATGTTATAACATGCATGGTCTTAATCATGCAGCAATCGTTAGAGACTGTAGTAAAGACCAGAATAATTATCATTATAGTTTCGTGATGCTTGCTTTTTGCAAAATGAGTCATGCAACAGCTAATAAAAATATGAAAACCTGGAAGAAATGAAGCTGTAATTATGCCATGTAGCATACGCCATCTGTTTGCAATGTGTTGCTAAACATTAGAATGGGCAGCAGGATACAATCAGCACTGCATCTTTGTACAGGGATCAGCCACCAGTGTTAACCTGACAGCCAAGAAGGATGATGACCTGCTTAGCTGGGATACCTGGGAGCACTGTGTTCCGCATGAGGACTGCAATAACAGTGTTCTTGAGGGCAGAAAGAAGACGCTGACTGCAGGGCCTTCACATACAATCTCTAGTTTAACTTCTGAATGTTATATGAGTTGTTTAGGGACATGGAAATAGAAATTACTCTGTGCTGGATTAAACTGCTCACCTGAGAAACTCAGTATGCCTTACGTTTTGATTTTCAATGCAAAAATCAGTCCCTTTTCTAGTGGATCAGCCATAGCCAAGTGTGTCTGTATTATCCTGAAGATACCATATCTAGAAATGGCTTGAAGTCTGACCCAATTTTCCTGACTCCATAATGTAGGTAGAGAGCTGTGGGGATGTTTGCTTTCTGGCGTTGTCCTATGTGTGGCCTAATCCACAGAAGTCTCCTCCCATGCAGGACCTTTGTATGATATATTTACATGGAAACATTTACACTTATACACACATGCATGGAAGAAGAAAATACGTTTGTCTGCATATACTAAAGTGCTTATGCCATAAACTTGCGCACAAGCAACTATCCAGGAACAGTGTGGCTTACATGTTTACAAGACAGCTGCAGTCCATTTGACATTGTTTACATTAGAACATGTGCAGAAAATAAGTCTGAGTTAAAAGATCTGTACAGCTGCAAAGAAATGTCAGAGCAAAAGATAACCAGACACTTTTGAGTGATACAGAATCAGAGCAAACTCTCATTTGTGTGCAGATAATGACACCATGTGAACAATAGAAAAGGAAACAAAGGGTGAACTTCACTGGATACATTATTAATAATAATTTAATCTCAATTGCACTTTTCAGCAAGATGAACATTAGCCACAATATACTGCAAAATGCCAACTTTAACTAAAAGCAAATTTCTAACCAGATTTCATATTTTTAACTCACAAGAAGTTCTTATCACATTGTAACTTTCTTGGACTGCCATTCTCAGAGCAAAATGACTCTTTTCACTGAAGTCATTTGTATTGAAGAGAGGCCTGATTTTCTACTTTGTAGAGTAATTTGAGCATTATCACAACTCTCTGACACTGAGCAGAGATGGTGCTGTGAAAGTATGACAAAGTATAGAATCCACAGCATAACAAAAAAAAAAAAAAAAAAAGAGAACTTTACTGCCTCTCACTTCCTCCCCCCTCCATGTATTATCTCTAAAGATAATATGTAGAGTTGGATAATTTGTGATTATGGATTCTGATAAAAGCCCATTTCCAGGGTCAGCTTGAGCTTCTCTAGCTTTTAATGTTGTATAATATGAAAATTATTTAGAAATAATTTAGAGAAATTATGTCAGAAAATTTTGAAAAGGGGGGTTGGAATTAGATGATCTTAAGGCCCTTTCCAACCCAAACCATTCTATGATTCTATGAAAAATTTGAGGTTCTTAAAAATCTTTGCATAATATTTTCTTTCAGTTCCTATTTTCAGAGTAATTGGTTGAATAGAAAGGCCAATGTTTGTAAACAACCACTGAAAGCCAATTCCTCTTTTTCGCTTCTAACATTAAAAGTTCTGCAAAATACCCTGGGCTATGAGGCCTATTCACTCTCTCTGCTGTCACTGTTCCTCTGGATGTTGAGTTGGAAATATCTCTAGAACTGAACAATTTTTAATTGTGCTAGTGTTGAATGCTATGCACATTTCAAAATCTATTAAACATGACCTTTTACAATTCTGACCTTAGCTATGCCGTGTTAAGCTCAGGAGCTAGGCAGAGACATTTTGCCGCAGGTCAAATAGAAAGACACATAAATAAAGGCTGCCAGAGCTCCCAAGCAGAAGGAAGTGGCCTAATTCTTCTTGTGAGATGCAGCTAAGTACTGCTGCCAGCTCTGTTGCCTGTCTGTTTCATGCTTTATGTGAGCATGGAGTAGAATTTCTTTCCTTTCCACATCCAGTCCTGAAACACAGTGCCTCTAGGCAGTGCCAAACCTGGGTATTCTGGTGTCTATATGGTAGCCTGTAGTATGCCATGCAGGGTTGCTCTCCACATACAGACTGACTCTTTCCTTGTAAGATCTTACAAAGTCAGCTTTACCTTGCTTTTGTCAGTTCAAACCTCAGGGGGACTTAGAGCTGAAGCTGATTAGGATTGATGAATCCTGGCTGCATAATAGCCCCAAAGGTTGTTAGTGTCTTTCAGATGATGGGTGTAAAATGGCACATGATTTCCTTCCTGTAGTCTTTTATTGTTTTGCAGATAACATGTGAAAAGGGCATTTTTCACTGATGTGATTCATTCTAACCAAAGCTGTATGAAACAATTAACATTTTTTAAATATGTGTGCTAACCACTGGTTGATTAGCTTTCATTAAACCAGAATAAAGATTAAATTAATTTTAACAAACATCATTATTGATGCTTAGGCAGTGCTTTTCTCTTAGGTTTCAGTTGATTAGTGGTGTTTTGAACCTTTCATTTAATACAAGGTAAAAAAATCAGACATCATAGCAAAAAGGGAAAAGGAGTACATTTAATGCTCCTCTTTGTCAAAGCCTGACTCCTAAGAATGTATCTTTAAGCAATTTGATCAAGCAGAAGGTGTCCCTGCCCATGATGGATTGGAACTAGATGACCTTTAAGGTCTCTTTCAAACCTAACCATTCTATGATTCTATGTTTTTTTCTGATAAGGAAGACTGTAAGTTTTTAAGCTATTGGTTAATTCTTTGTATGATTTTCTAGGATGGTTGAAGGGGTTTCTTTGGTTCTAAAAAGTAACAATTTCAGTTTACTCATTGGATTGCTATTGAATAACACTTTCTTTTCTTTTCTTTTCTTTTTTTTTTTCCATAATGTAATTTATTAAAGATTGCAATAAAAGCAATACAATGGAGCCATAGGGTCATGACCTAGCTGTCAGTATGACTTCTGTGTTTGCAGCCATTATTGAGGGACGAAGAGGAGGCATAAACTGGTATTAGAAAGATGTTAAAGCTGTGAGTTAAAACTTTGGCTTTGTAGTTGAGACTGCTAATAAAAATTTGAAAAGCTATAAGACAGCTTACACTGGAGGACCACTTAATGCCCAGTAATACATTTTTCTTCCTTTGCTTCTTAGCTCCTACAATGTAAGGGTTCATTTGGAAATTAATTAAACTCCAATAGCTGTTAACAGTTAAAGCTATTTCATTCAGAGAATGAAAATGGTGTATTTCTGTATGGATATAGGAAAGTAATTCATATGAAAGGCATTTTTTAATGAACTATTGCTTCAGTTGGTGTGAGCAAACACATTTGCTGGATTTCAATCAACTCAATACTGGCAGAATTCTGCTGCAGTGATTATATTAAGAAGTCATTTGTATCATAGTAGGATATTAGTTTTGATGGAACTGTGTTTTCTTCCAGATGAGCAGATGATTTATTTCAATGTTTTATTGCTCATAATTACAAAGTTTATTATCTATAATCTGGGCATGGCTGTACCTTTTTGATTTCTTATTGTGTGCACTCTGTTGTACTGATTCTTACTAGGGGTTGCCCATTCCTTGGTCATGAACGCATTGCGTCCCCTGAGCATTTTTGTTTTAATGCTGTCAAATTGGGAATTTTTTGCCATTTTGCTTGTGTTATTATTCTTCTAAACTGTATATCATAGTTAAATTATTAATAACTATGAAAAATTAAATATATCACTAACACATACCTATATTTGCATGTAGATTAAACAAGTTCATTAGTTCTGAATCACTTAATCACTTGTAATCAGTTGTAAGGAAAAGAAACTTGTCAACTGCTCAATGACAATCTCAGTTAAAAAAGCTGGAATCAAGAGATCTGGCAAAAAAAAAGCCAAACTCTTCTGTCGAGTTTTGTATTCCTTATGTATGTCAAAGATGAGATATATTCTTATTGGTTTTTAAAGCTGTTTTAAGCTGGACAACTCTTTGCATGTGAAAATAAACTTTTAAAAAATATATATAATTATAGTTACCCAGGGAATCTAAAATTCATTTAAAATCTGATATAGTGACAGAATACTTGAAAGATTTAGATCCAGAAAGTTCTACTTAGTTGGATATAATGGTAAATATAATAGTTATAAAAAGCTCTTCTATGATAAAGTTACAGTGGTTCTTGTAACATTTTCTAGTGCTAGAGACCATTAAACCGTGACAGTAGACCAAAAAGTGCCATCAGCTCTTTAGCATTCCTGGACTCACTGAGGAGCTGTACCCAGTTGCATCTCACTTTGCAAACATAAAACTACATGCTGCTATGTAAATTTTATAAATGTCCTCTACTGTCTGATCTAGCTTCTTCCTACTATCCAGTAAAGATCTGTGCCCTCAAGCATCTCTCCCATAACTCAAGGTCTTGACTATATCACAGGAGTGCTTCTAGTTTGTAAAATAGGTGAACCTGCAGACTGGAGATCTCAAACTTTCTTTAACACTATTTCAGCTCTTTTAATATATACTTTGCAGCATTCTCTGAATTCAACAGGGTTTTGATTACTGTAATTCTGAGAAACACAGCAAAAGTCTAAAGCAGAGAAAATCTCATATTTAGTATTAGATGAGAGGGAAGGAATAAAAAAATTTTTAGTCTGAGCCGCAGATCTTACCTATAGCAATATGCCATGGCAAGAGGCTTTCATGTACATCTTATCCCCGTATTTTAAAATACAGTACTCCACACAGTGCTAGTACTGTGTGGAAAGATTCTAATTTCTCATACAGAGCTGCAACGAACTGTCAAGCTAAGTGGCAACACCACTGAATCAATTTCAGTTTTTAATGTATTCAAAATCATCAAAAGCAAAAAAACATGCAGTCTGGTTTCAAGATGCTGAATTGGCTGCAATGCAAAGCTTGTGATCTCTAAGCAACCAGTCAAAAAAAAAAGTAATAAATAAATAAATAAAGCTCTCCAAAGCATGAAATTTAACAACACTGGTACACCTCAAAATATCTTGGAGTAGTGAAGGTCATTGCACTCTGTGAAATGTATTAGCAGAAATTATAACATTCTTTCTCTTTATTCAATAAATATTACCTTTTTTTAGCAATCGAAAATGGCTTCAAGTGCCAAAAACCATGAAGTATGGAGTTAAAAAATGAAAAATGAAACTGACCTGCTTGCAAGCAGGTACAGATATATTCTGAAAAGTAGAAAAAAAATCTCTTTTGGTAATAAATAAATGAAAGTCCTTAGGAACAAAAGTCTTTCTAATATTAAGTTAGAAGTGTCTTTGATAATTTTATACCCTTCACAAAATTTAGGTTGCAGTATGTTTTAAGCTGGACTGGAAGTTAGGAAAAATTGTATTTAGGTTTAAAAAACTTCATAACATATTCTGATATGGCAGCTCTACAAGACATGTAAATTGTCATACTCCTCCAGGGTCTGCTTCTACATGTAAAACTAAACTTCTTGCAGTAATTTTTTCTATGCATGTATTTTTAATTCCCATTACTATTTTTTTTTACTTTATCTAAATGATAAAGGATTAGCTATTTCATTTTTTTTCCTGTGTATGATATTAATCATATTTTTTACTCTTTAAATTGTTCTTTTTCAGCAATCTTTTATATTCTAGATGATTTATCAGCTATCATGTACCGAATTCCTTCAAGTTTTTCATAAATGACTACTGTTTCTTTGGTATTTCTTGTAATATACTGGCTTCATAACAACATAATTCTTGCTGTTCCTTGATACTCAAATTTCATTGAAGCAATAACCAACACTGGGATATTTGATATATCTTGAAGATTATTACTTAGAAAAGGCAATAGATAACCTTGGAAGTATAAGGTTATTAACTTCTGTGGTCTATTAAACACCAAAAAAAGCTGCACGCCCAGATAATTCTTAAATACACTTTTAATCAACAGTAAAGTTTTACAAGAATTCTCAACTATGTTGGATTTTGGGAGGTTGCTTTCTGTGCAAATGTTGACTTTCTTAAAGAATTTTCCTGAAATGGACATTTCAGGGGGAATAATTTGAATCACAGCAGGCAGTTAAAAAATTGCATTATCCTTGAAAGTTACACAATAAATGACACTCAGAATCCTATTTTCTCCCACCCTATGTTTTATTATAGAATTTGACTGAAAAAAATCTTGATATACACTATCTCAAATAAAATGTATTGGAGGGGTTAATTGAATTAATCTCCCAATATTCTGAGGGAAGATCATCCATATGGAAAGTCTTCTTTGGATGTCTGCCAGAGCACTGCTCTTTCAGAGTTCTTCACTACAGCATCAAAGGTACATAACATCCCCTGAAAATTCAGCAGAATCTGAAAAGAGAATAGCAAACCAGATCAGGAGAGAAGATAAATAATCAAGACACCACCTTGAGAGTTTGAAACTTCAAAATATAGGGAAAAGCAGGTTTACTTGATTAACAATTTTAAGTGCAATACAGCTCATATAGAAAGATTTCTTAGAAATTAAAGCTAAAATCTTAAAAAAAAAGATTTTTTTGCAATTCAGTGTTTACTCAGATCCCATATTGCATACTTTTTCAATTCAGGAATTTCTTAATGTTTGGACTGCTTTAGGATAATTTAAGATTTTAAGTATTTAAGTAATGATAGCATATTTATAATAAAACCCATTAGTATAGGAAATCAATTTTGAAATATCTTAGCTGTAAATAATTTTATCATTTTGTAACTTTAGGCAAATAAAAACCTTGCAAACTCTTCTGTCATGATGCAATTTAGAATGCTAATTCCTTGATCTTTTACTCTTGTTAAAAGTTGAATTAACAGCTCATATTTATCCAAGAAATATATGGTACAGTGTTCTGCTGGGCGTTTATAACCAGATGGGTTATATTTTCTGCTCAAGCAGAGAGAGGACAACAAATCTTCTTTCTTGGGGCATCTGTTACACACACAAAGCAGATACAGGTTGATACAGGTTTGATTGATAGTCCCAATATATCTTTGTTGCAAGATCAATCTAGATATCTCAAGATGGAACAAGGCTTTAGCATGAATTGATATGTTCTGTCAAGTTTTGGAGATGTCTGCTTCATTCAAGATGAAACAGACTGTGTTTACATGTTTATTCATTTAGTCTTTCTGGAAAAAATGAATTACAAGGCAAGTAGTGTGCGGATGAAAAAGTAAGGAATGTCATTTAATGTAAAGGTTATTTTAGGTGAAAGAATTTTAACTGTAAAGCAATGAGATTTAATTTAATTAAGTTTGTTTGTAAGCCTAAAGAGATTTATGTTTGAATGGCACCCACCATAATACTTCAAAACAAAGCTTTGAAATGTTTTTAACTCTTGGCAAACTGCTATTTTATTTAGCATACATCCTGTGCAGACATCTACATGTCATGGGAACAAGCTAAGTTTCATGTGTACCAGCCAGGGTAAATGTATGCTGTGTACTTGCTTACCGCTGTGAAGCACCACCTCAGCAACAAGCACTGTAGTCCAGGGGTTAGCACTGTGTCCGAACCTGCTTAAAGTCTTCATTAATGATCTGGATGATGAGACAGTGTACATCCTTAGCAAGTTTGCAGAAGACATAAAACTGGGATAAATGGTTGATATACCAGAGGATTGTCACAGGCAGAGGGACCTTGAGAGGCTGGAGAAATGGCTGGCAGGAACCTCAGAAGGTTTAACAAGAAGTGCGAAGTCCTGCACCTCAGGGTGCAAAGAAACAAGTGAAATAATTAATTAAGGGTATAAACTGCTAATGACAAACTGTGTATAAGGCAAGCATCAGATACAACTCAGCCAGGATCAGGAGCAAGAAATAAGTCTTTCCTAAACTGAAACTAAAAGTCTTCTGAGAATTTGTTACAGCAGCAGAATGAATTAAGCATGAGTAACACGCAATGCTTGAGCCCAGCTACAAGAAAAGTGTAGGGAAGGTCCAGCTCAGCTTAAGTGCTCCTGTCCCTTCAGGCACATGCTGGACACTTGTCACAGGATGTTTCCTCTGCTGTGAAGAAGACAGCAATCCCCAATACCAGGACAGAAGGTAAAGCTGAGTTTTGACTTGGAATTAGTTTGGCTGCAGGAAAGCAGCCACAGTTACCTTGTTGTGGCATAGGTGTTTATGACATAAAGTAATGCACTAAAATGGGAAACCCTAGATGCCTTCAATTAAACAGATAATTGCTGCTGATCCACAATCCCATGGCAACAGAGTCATCAAGAGCTATGGTAAGAATACAGAAAATTCTCTATAAGGAGAATATAGAAAATGTGAATATATTAGTAGGAACTTGTTCAAGACTTTGGTAGTGACATAATAGCAAAGGCTCTCCAAGGCTTTCCAGCCACAGTCCCTTAAATTTGACAATGACTAATTCTTGCAGCTCTGTAGCTCTGACGCGCCACCAGGGAGACAGCAAAGCTAGCTGTTAGTATTCTGCGTAGTACTTCACTCCAAAAGAAAAGCATCTACAGCTTTTACTACCCTCATGGCTGTTGCCACAGAAGATTCTCTTGGGACACAGAAAATATATACACATCTTGAATTTTGTATACCAGTAACTTCCCTTTACCCCTTAAATGCTAAGGAAAAGTTTCGGTGGAAGTGTTAGGAAATCCAAAGTGTTATGAAAGCCACAACAGCAGAAACAGTCCAGTTACCTCACAGCAGCTGAGATTTATCCTAGGCCTTATAAAAATTGTTTATCATTATTGCTGATATTTCAGGGCAAAATGCAGCCACTTGTCCCCTAGTTCTGCATAATACAGAATTCACTTGAAATAGGTTTCTGAAGGAAAATTCCAGTACTGCAGGGACTAGGCCTTCTGTGACAGAGAATATTCTCTCAGTGACAGCAACTTTTTAACATATAATATTAAGACATGAGGATACAACAGAAAAAAAAAATCAATAAGTAATTAAGTAACATAACTTACTAAAACAGTGAGTAATCCAAAAGATCTTTTAAAAAGAATATATTTAAGCTCAATGAAAAAGGCAGAACTATATCTTGTAAACAAAAAAGCAAATACCACTTCAACACAGCTAGAGATTTCTGTTAAGCCTAATATTTACATTAACAGGAAATAAGAATTAAAAGTAATGAAGGAACAGAAGGACAAAATCAAGACAAATATCTGGAAGAAAAAAGAAGAAAAGAAACAAAACCAACCACACACATACACATGAAAGAGAAAACGGAAAAACTGGATAGTAAGTACATAGGAAGAAAATGCCAAACAGAAGAGATTAACTGTAACAGAAACTATGTTGAAAAATGAAAAAAAAAAAAGACTGCATAAGCAGGAGTTATTTAAGTATAATTTCAAATCCAGTAATATACATCTGAAATGTTCTGCCTTAAAAAAAATAATTCAATGTATTTAAAGGTTCATTAAAAATCTGAGTTTTTAGAAGCAAGTATTTTAACATATACCTTTTTTTAAAGTATTTTCAATAGATTAAAATTCAAAGAGTTATTTTCATGTTGAGCAAAACTGGCATAAGTGGAAGTAAAATATTGCAGACCAGGTTCATAAGCGTATTCCTTAAAATACAAATTTAATGTTAGAAACTTTTGGCAACAACCATTAAAATATTTTAACCCAAATCAGTTCTTGGCTTTTTGAATGAAAACAACTCTCCAAAGAAAGCATCATTCTGAATACCCTCTGAATCCTCAAAGATGGCTTTTACCATGGAACTCTCATTAAAACTTATTTTTGTCCATGTTGTCACTAAAATCCATAATCTTTTTCTCTGGGGACATGAACTGACAATGAATTTGTCAGAAACCGTCCTCCAAATTCTAAAAATATGTAGCAGATGTTTTATGAGGTATTTACAATGATGCACCTTTTTGGTCCATAAAATATCATGTGTATGTAAGTACACTATGTCAATCCTTCAAAAAAGAGAAACATACAGGAGTCTACATTATTTTCCTTTCTTTATCAGTGATATGTGAGCAGATGATAAAAGGTGCAGGAAGGATAATAAACCTAGCCGATACAATCCAAAATAAAAATTCAATCAGCATATTGAAAGTTTTACAGTTGTTATGATTAGCTTGTGTAATAAGGCATAAATTCATTTGATGTTACTTGCAGTCTTTGTTGCTCAGAGTAGAATTATTACACTAGCCTTTTATTTACACAGAGATTGCCTAGGAAAATTTCTTCATGTCACATAGGCCTTGTTTTTTCAGCATGGATTTGTGATGCAATCAGGGTAGTGAATATTGCATCCTTTTGGGGTTTTTTTCCAGTAAAATATCCCAGGTTATAATGAAAATTGACATTCAATAGTAATATTTGTACACCTTTTAGAAAGACTGATAATACGCTGTTACCACACAGAAATGCCTTCTTTAATTGCTGCCAAGTTTGTCCTCCTCCTTAGAAGTCAAAAGGTTGACCCACCCATACTGGCTGGCAGGAAGAGAAGAAAGGCCATGGTTTAGAAACTGGCATATGGGAGTTCAGACTGGAAGAGCGGAACTGGGGACACTTGACAACACAACACAAGAGAAACAACTGTGTTGCTCTGGAGGTTGAATGGAAAATATTTGTGTCAAGTGTCCATTTAATACTGCACAGACTGCAAGAAGGAGTATCAGAAAGCAGTTAATTATGACCATTCGGTATTCATTTCTCAAAAATTCACCTGCAGAGATGTCCTGTTTACAAGTTTTGCTGTAATGTTTTCTTCCTGACCTGAAGCATAACAATGTCTTCAGTCAGCTGCAGTAGAATAGAATGCAAGAGCAAAGGTATGCTCATAAATGAATAAAACTATTAGTCTAGCATGAACAGCTGTGTGGTAGAGAAGACAATATATTTTTCTGACAATTCTGTCTCCCACTACTGCGTCAACTGTTCTATCATCTTATGTATTTTCTCACACTTCAATTTCTTGCCCAATTTGTCATCTGCCTTCTTGTTGTGGTAGTGTTTCTCAGATAAAGATGCCAGAGTTAGGGACTACTTATATGCCTGAAGCTTCTTGTAAAACCCTGTGCTGGACTTGGCTAGGATAGAGTTAATTTTCTTCATAGTAGCTGGTATGGGACTATGTTTTGTATTTGTGCTAAAACCAGTATTTATAACACAGGGATGTTTCTGTTACTGATTAACAGTGCTTACACAGAGCCAAGGCCATATTTGCCTCTCACCCACCCCACCAGCGAGCAGTCTAGGGGTGCACAAGAAGTTGTGGGCAACACAGCCAGGACAGCTGAGCCTAACTGAACCAAGGGATAGCCGGAACCGGATGACATCATGGTCAGTAACTGTTACATGTGATGGAGCACTGCATTGCTAGAGATGGCTGAATATATGCCTGCTGATGGGAAGTGGTGAATTCCATTTTTTACCTCGCATGTGTGGCTTTTGCTTTACCTGTTAAATTGTCTTTACACTAACCCATGAGTTTTCTCACTTTTACACTTCTGTTTCTCTCTCCCATCCCACTGAGTGGAAGTGAGAGAATGCCTCTGTGAGGCTTAGTTTCCAGCTGAGGTTAAACCACAACAATCCGTTTGGGCACATAGCACGGAGTTTGAAGGGTTTGAGGTAATAACAGGTTTGATTGGAATATGCTAGATTGAATTTATAGACGTTATTGCTGCTTACCTATTAATAGTCAGACTTCTTGCTTGCCGTGGGCTTTCTTGCCACGCAGTTTATTAGAGTCCAATGCTTGTTAGTGTCTGCTTTTTGCTTATGCTTCCTGCTATAGCGCTTGTTGTCTTATTTTGCTGTGCCTGAGAATATTCTGATAGCAGCAGCAGCAGCAGCAGCAGTGCGCCTGGGCTGGCAGATGGCCAGGGTATCGCTGCTGTTTCTGTGCTGCTTTACTGGACAGGCTGGAAATGTAGTAAGAACTCAAGGCAAGAAAACTGTGACCTGTCATGAATCCACATGGAAACAGGACACCTTGAAGTGTCTGAGGTCGTGAGTAAGTCCACACCAAAGTAGGTACATCTTGAAGTACCTGGGGCTGTGGTTATGTCTGTGCCACAGCAGGTGTACTTCTGAAGGGATTGTAGCCCACAGGTAAGTCAACACTGGAGAAGGTACACCTCAAAGCATCACTGGCTGTGGATAAGTTCATGCTGCAGCAGCTACACTTTGAGGCATTAGTGGCTGTGCACAAAGTCATGCTGGAACACCCCAAAATGTGTGGGCATGGGTAAACCCACAACAGAGCAGGTGCTTCCCTGGAGGGTCTGCAGCCATGATGGAGCAGGTTTACTTCTGAAGGGATTATGGCTGTTGTTAAGGCCACACTAAACGAACACGTTTCTGAAGCCATTGCTGCGGATGGAGAAGGCCACACTGAAACAGCTGCACTTCAAAGTGACTATGGCTGTGGATAAGCCTGTGCCACAGCAGGCACACCCGTGAAGAGACTGTGACTGCTCTTGCAGCAGGTACAGCTAAGGAACTTACAGCTACTTGAAACAAAGATGAGGAGAGGAGGTGGCTGGTCTCTTTTCCCAAGTTACAAGTGATAGGAATAGAGGTAACAGCCTCAGTCTGTACCAGTGGGTGTTTATATTGTATATTAGGGAAAACTTCCCTGAAAGGGTGATCAGACATTGGAACAGGCTGCCCAGGGAAGTGATGGAATCACCATACCTGGAAGTGCTCAAAACCTGTGTAGATGAGATCTTTAGTGACATGGCTTAGTGGTCACCTTGGCAGTCCTGGGGAATGGCTGGACTTGATGATTTTAAAGGTCTTTTCCAACATAGCTGATTCTGTAATTCTATGCCTTGAATCTGCGGATAAATCTAAGCCAGTGCAGGGACAAGGAGAAGAGTTAACTGCAATGTTAAACACAATGATCCAGTCCAAAGGGTCCAGGAGTGGAGATTGTAATGGAAATACCTTTAACTTGCAGTAACCCATGATTTGAGTTGCATGTTGTAGGAATTACTATAGCAGACACCACCTGAACCAATAGAGGAAGAACCTTACAAGAAGCAGTGCAAGTGTAGCAATGATCCAACCCGAGCTTCCTTTGATGCCCAGGAACTCCATGCAGCACGCAACCTCTCCTGTCCTGAATGACCACCATAACAAATGGAGACCAAGGTCATGGACCTAAATGAGCAAAATGGATATTCTGTGGGCATTTCTGGACATTTTATAGATATTTCACAAGGGTGGTCCATTGTCATGGTTTAAGCCCTGCCTCACAGCCTGCTCGCTCACTCCCCCACACCCTACCTCAGCTGCCAGAGGGATGAGGAGGAGAATCGAAAGAATACAACTCCCACAGGTTGAGATAAGATCAGTCCAGTAACTAAGGTATAACACAAATCACTACTGCTACCACCAATAATAATAATAATAAAGGAAATAACAAGAGAAGAGAATATAAAGGCTCACCACCGATCAATACCCAGCCCCATCCCAGAAGAATCTCCAGCCCTTCTGGGTAACTGCCCCCAATTACATCCTGGGCATGACGTGCTGTGGTATGGAATACCTCTTTGGCTAGTTTGGGTCAGGTGTCCTGTTTCCTCCTCCTCCCGGCTTCCCCTCCTCCCTGGCAGAGCATGAGGCTCAGAAAGTCCCTGGTCAGTCTAAACATTCTGAGCAGTAGCTAAAAACATTGGTGGTATCAGTGCTGTTCCCAGGCTGAAAATCAAAAACACAGCACTACACCAGCAACTAAGAAGGAAAAAAATGACTGCTACTGCTGCACCCGGGACATCCATAGACTAAGGATATGATATCTGAGTTTTATATTAAAGGATGGGAAAGAGGGTGGTGCTTAACGAGGATTTATTGGATAGTGTGGGACCTAAGCATGTTGTAGATTGCACAGAATAAGGTACGGAGAATTTGTTGGGTTTGCCTTTGTTAGCGCTCACAGCTTTTGCTTTACCTATTAAACTGTCTTTATCTCAATCCATGAGTTTTCTCACTTTTCCAATTCTCTCCCCCATCGCACTAGTGGAGAGTGAAAGAGTGTCTCTGTGGGGCTTTGTTGCTGGCCAGAGTTAAACCACAACAAGTCCTCAGGTGCATCACTACTTTTTTTTGCACAATGAATAATGTACAATCCATAACAGACCAGCCATAAAAATTCAGTATTAATTTTCATGATCACTGAAACACATGAAGCACATACTTTCACTGGCATCACTTTCTAACTTCAAGTAAAATGAAAGGAAGTCAAATATCTAAGGTTACACTGTTGATTTATGAATTAAACCTGAATTCTAAATATTTTTGGAGGTTTTAATTTGTTTCTTTGGTTGGGGACTTTTCTTTTTTGTGGGGTGTTTTTTGTTTTGTTTTGTTTTGCTTTTTTAATATACTTAATGCTGCACTCTTTGAACTCTCAGCAGAAAGAATCTGGGGTTTCTGAAAGAAACATGATAAACATCATGAAGCCAGAAGAGAAAAACATAATATTTTTTCTATGAAAAATAAAAAGAATCTGTGTTTAAAAATATTATTTCACAGCGCAAAATCCTTCCTACCTAGTGCTAGAATGAAAGTGTATATGCTGTCTTTGTCAGCACTTCAGACACTTTCAAAACTTATGTCTATTTCATAGACTGCTAGAATATTCACCTGTCTGAACTTTGCCCTCAAAAGAACAAGCTAAGAAACTTACGTCATTTGCAATGCAGTGCATCACTTTCAATCTATAGCTAATACCCTCTTTCAGCAACATGCTAGTGAAGGATGTCAAACTGTAAGGAAGGGTTCATTCAACTTCACCTATTTTTCAGGGAAAATATCTGATGTTATTTAAGCTGCTATCAGTACTAATAGCCAGATAAACAAATGCATTTTTAAAAGATTACAATTTCTCAGTTTCCTGTTTGCAGTGGCTGATTAAGGTGGAATATTTGTGCCTCAGATCTGCATTCTTTTTAGTTCAAAATGCTGTCTTGACTTTTTTTAGACTCCAAAACAATCAGATTTATACGATGAGCATAATGCTTTCTCTATTTTGCCTTATGTAAAGGCAAAACTCATGGGGGAAAAAAAGGCCACCAAGATATACCAACACCTCTGAATGGCTTTAATGTACTGTGGCTAGACTCTGTTCTGAAATGCCCTTTAAATGTTGACAGCCAAGACCTTACAGGCTCGCAAGATGAGTCAAACCATTCAAATCTCCTTTGAAGTTTTTAAGATCTCTGTTTGAATTCATATCTATAAAACTCAGTGACTTGGTCATTTAGGCAAAATTAGGTTATTTAGTTTGATGCCTCAGATCTCTTTTCCCTGTATTAGTCTCACTTTGGCTGACTGCATGTAATACAATTAACTTTCCAACGGCAGGGCAAACAGTTCTCAGGGTTTTATTTTCACACTGTTACTCCACCTTGTTTCTTTTTGACAACTTTAGATCTTCACATTTTGGAGCAAATATTTCCAGTCTAAACACAGAGAGCTTATGTACTTCCAGAGTTGTCTATTAATTCCACGACTGAATAGGTCCAGTGCACCAACAGGGTATTAAGCAGCCAAAAAGCAGTACTTATCATTAAATTAAAATGCAAAGTTAAAAAATGTCCTAAGGTGAATTATACCAAATCAGTGGGAAAACCAAGAACTGATACAGCTGATAAAATTTTTACCCTGTAGCTTGAAGCTTTAGTTGCAGTCAAATCCATTTTTTTGGTGGAGTTAATATAGCCATCAGATAAGAAAGTCTTCCAATGTCTGTATGTTTATAGCTATGCCAATTCTGCAGGACCCCACACCTGACTCTGTAGAAACTTTAAAGTGCAAAATAGTTCAGCTTGAAATTTTGCTGCTCAAAGGAAAGAGGTTCCTTAAAAGCACATCTCTAACTCATGTGGTGGGAAATCCCCACTGAGTAAGAACATAAGGAAAAGTACTACTGTGGCACACATGCAGGAATCAAAAAACCAGTAATTTCAAGCATGAGATTCCAATTTTGATGGGAAAAGGTTTTCATGAGGGAACCTTTTAAAATTTTCAGCTTAGGGAATGAGGGTTTAGACAATAAGTGAAATATGGGTTTATTAATTCATGCTCAATTTTAGATCTTAGGCTAGTCACCTATTTCTTTGACAGTTGTCTTATCATACTAATTTCATATTTACACTAATATGAAAAGTCTTACAAGCATTGTACCTTACCTAAGATCTTTTTAATACAGTATTTAAGCATGCAAATTTTGCACTTGGACTATCATATATTTTTTAAGCTGCATGGTTTTCCTTAATATATAAAGAAATCACATATATTATTAGGGAAATAAAGGTTATAATCAGGGAAAGATGAGTAACACAAAATAAATTGTACAAAAACATTGAATTCAGATAATATTATTCAGGTTTCTCTAAGTATAGAGATACAAATAAGCACTCAGAGCTGCAGACTAACTTTTGTCAAAATCAGTAATCCAGTGCAAAAATTCTGCCTTTCAGAAATGCTTCTAGAGTTGTCGTCTTCAGGCGAAGACAATCTCAAGTGTCTTTCTACACATTATTGATAAAAGCAAGCCCCACTGACCTGTCAACTAGCCTTTCAAATACCACTTATTCTTCTTGTTCTTACCTTCAATCTAAGCTAAAGTTATTTCCAGATTTCTCTATTGTTTGTAAATGGAGAAAACCTGGTGCTCTTTCATTTCCCAGAATCTCCTCACCTATTTCCTTCTTCTTTTAATTGTGTAGAGTAAGTCCACTTCCTGACATAGTTTATACTGCTTTAACTTATGCTTTCCCCAGGCTTTTAGGAAGCATTTTCCACCTCTTTATTAAAGGAATGATCAAGGACTTTCTTTATGTCTTCTTTACCATCACAGTCCTCAGGTGTTCCAGGCTTCCAGCATGGGCTCCTATAGGGCCGTTAAATGTTTCCTGTGTACTTTCTGTGAAGACATTTAATGTCTGAGACCTCAAATATGTATGTTTGGTTTAGCATGATGCTACTGCTTTCACCAGCAGGGTAACTAGACATGTCACAAACATATTATTTAATGCGAGGCAGGACTGGATTATGCAGATGCATCTTTAACTGGCAGTTTTTTATCTGAAAGGTCAAGCTAGTAATATGCGTCTTTGTAGTGTCTCTTCAAATCTTTCCTTAAAGAACTGCTCCAAATATATCCTCAAATACTGTCGTCTTGTAGCTATTGTTAAAAACAGTTCAGAAGAATATAGGTATACTTTCACAGGGTTTTTTTCTCCTCCTACTTTAATTTTTCTCCATGGGGACCTGTATGGGGCACATGGAAACTCTAGCCTGATCATACCTATTTTATTATAGTGGGCATAATTAATAGTTACAAATATTGTGTTAATTACAGTTAATACAATTCATGAAAGTTAAGTTTTAAGCACAACATCAAGAGACGGGAGGGCATTTGTACCTTTATGTGTTCCTTTCAGCCTTGTAAGAGGATTTTAGGTGTTAAATATGGCAAAGCAGATAGGAATTTAACTTGTGTTTCTTCTATCTGTGCTGAATAGTGAGTTAGGAGCATTCTGAAGAATGGGAAACCCTGTCATCCCAATTTAGCAAATCTAAGTCAAGTTTTTCTGGAGCAAACTAATTAGGGGCTGTTATGAATAGGCAAACTGTATACTTTGGCAAATAAGATGCTTATCATTAGCTGTAGCTGTTTCATGTATTCATAATGTTAAAAAAGTGCTGGAAGTTCTGACAGTATTCAGGTTAGTACCTCTTTGCATCACCTGTATTTAAACTGAATGAAAATAAATGGAATAAAAGTTATGGAAAAAAGACTCAAACCCTGTATTTTTTTCTACATAAACATAACCAAAAACTTACCTGTGGCTTTTTCCTAAAGAGTGAAGGATTTTTTTTTAGTTTTCTGAATATTGCACTTGTATGAACAAAGATGTAAAGCCTAAAAAAGTTCATTAATGTAGAATTGGAGATGCAATTTA
This sequence comes from Psittacus erithacus, assembly GCA_009867235.2. NCBI lineage: Eukaryota > Metazoa > Chordata > Aves > Psittaciformes > Psittacidae > Psittacus > Psittacus erithacus. The sequence continues at coordinate 7,926 of WYDI02036194.1, read as the reverse complement.
TTTGAGCTCTTAAGTTCTCTTCTTTTTAATATTTTGTACGTCTTGTGTCTTTTGCATGAAAATCTCAGCATGGAGTAATGCACTGTCTGTATTGGTGAAATTCTAATGCAGCTTAACCAGAGAAAGTGAGACATATACTGCATACTATCTGCCTTGTATTTCAGAGATTAAGTGTTTTATATCCTGTAGTCTTTACATATGCTAATAAAATGTGATTATCTATATTCAAAAAACTGCCTCAGCTAATCACCAACATAAGGCAAAAAGGTAACACCAGTGCTTCTTGCTAGTGTTAAGAACTAATTATACTTTTTAAAGTTCTTTCATAATACTCAAAGAAAGCAAAATTATGCTTTTTCCTTCTTTGTTTCTCGCTGAAGATCTTTTGCCCTTTATATCTCTACACATCCTTTTTTCTTCCACAGTTCATGGTTTTTAGCATCCATCTGTTCTACTTTCTAAGCTATGTTTCCGTGTGTGTAATGTCATAAAACTCAAAGTAGGAAGAAATGACTTGCATAGCTGGGCAAAAAACACAGAGAAAGATTTGGTGTTTGGGTGGCATTTTCCACATATTTGTAGAGATTCTTATTGTAGCTTACAGTAATGCTGAAATTGGTTGCAGGCTGAATTGCTTATCCTTGTTTTCTTGCATGTGAAAACAAGGAAGTGAGTCAGTGTATGCTAACACAGTTAAAGTTCATTAATTTAGGAATCTGAGAGCTACATGTAAACATTCCTGCTGCATTCAGTATCTTGTGGTTACAAGCTTTCCTCAGGTAGTCAAAACTGGCTATGGGGTGTCAAAGATTCTCATTGTAAGAGGAAAGGCATTAAGTTTTACTAGATCTTCAATACCATTTTCCAGCTTGAGGGCTGCCTTCCCCTAGCCTTCTACTAGCAGTTGGTAGGGAGCAGGACCATGCATACCAGAAACTGGCATTATTTTCAGGATGGTGGGCAATAAGCTTGTTTCCATGTGTGCATTTGTTGAGAACAGGAAAGAGGAAGATATGTAAAAGTCTTTGCTAGATTCCCAGGTTAAGAATGCTGTCCTCTCTAGGTTTACATCTATTTAGCTGTTGAATAGTTTCAGTGCTGGACAGATAATTTAATGACAGGCATTTCCCGAGTTCTTGTGTATGTAGCTGCTTTCCAGTGGCCTTCACACAGTAAAACTTGACAATCCCTCCTCTGGCTGCCTCTGGATGCAGCACCTAATTCAGCTTTAACTGAGGAAGTCCCAGACACCTGGAAAAAATATACGGCTTTTTCTGTTGTGTATTTGTGTGTGTGTGTGTGTGTGTGTATAGGGACCATATTTGCTACATCTTTAACATATTTCTCGCCTCTAAAAAAAGCAAGTTTCAGTGGGGAAAAATTAAGTGTGTGCAACACAATAGTTGCCTTTTCCTCATAGATTCACAGAATGGTTTGGGTTGGAAGGGACCTTAAGTATAATCTAGTTCCAACCTCTTGTCATGGGCAAGGACACCTTCCATTAGACTAGGTTTGTAAACACCCTGTCAAACCTGGCCTTGAACACTGTCAGGGATGGGGCATTTATATATAAGTTCGCAACAGTCCTTGCTGCCAGCTCCTGTTTCAGGTCAATTTGGTATAGATAGAGCTAGTATGGATCTGGCCTCAATCAGCTTCTTCAAATGACAGGTCTGCTATCATGCTGTGCCACGACTGGCAATCTGAAAAAGAGGGACTTTCCAACAAGAATCGAGTCTTTACCAACAAGAATCAAGAGAAATATGATTCAGAAAGGAGCCTGCATAATGTCTAATAGAAAGGCACCTCACTCTACATGGGTACTCAAAACATCTCTGCGCAAAAAAGCTCTAGAAAATGAAAAAGGGTACAAGTGATTCGACTAAGTGTAACAGCTTGGCTGCTTAACAGCAGGATCAAGTCATGTTCCTTTACTTAAGGAAAGGTAAAGGACTTGTAGAGACAGTTATTGCCTAAGATCTGACAGTTTTTATAGATGTTTGTTACACACAATATAGTAAATATTTTCCATAATTTTTCTGTTAGCAAAAAATTGATGATCAGCTGGAAACTACAAAAGAAATGAGTTTAAAGCTAAGGCCACATTGATTGATTAGCATACAGTAGATTTGCAGACATTTTTTCATTATTTTTTGTCATAAAGAGACTGGCAGAAAGATTACAAAAAGAGAATAACCTGGGTAATTGAACTCAAAGCCAAATTTGAGGCTCCAAAATAACACTGCTGCTTACAGAATGTGCATATGCACATGAATGTTTATATATAGTGTGTTGGTACTACTTAACATTTCATTTTTTTTACTTTTATTTTTCTGGATTTTAGGACACAGAACCTTTTAAAAGGAAGTATTTTTTATCACAAAGTTACAGAATACTTCTCTATGTATCACAATTTCAAAGGGACTTCCAGCTGGCGCCACGATTTGTATCCTCAAATTTGTGTGAGAGAAAATGACCATGGTTGCAGGTGCACTTTAGGTGTCTGCATGCCCAAACACTGCCTGCAGAAATAAAGATGTTTCCTAATTTATCTTGACTGCTTTTAATCACACCATCCAACCCTCTTCCCTACCTTGCAAAGTATTGGACTTGTCTGCATGGACCATATGGCCCAGATTTCGGGAGCACTGTTCAAACACCATTGACAGCTCCTGCGTTGAACTGCCCTCTGTGGAAGCTCTCACTTCATTGTCACAACTTGTACATGACTTTATATCTCATTTGGAGAGGGAAGATCATTTGCCTTTTCCTTTATAAAAAGTGTTGTCAGGGTAGAGGTATCAAGTTTGGACTAAGTCATCTGGGAAGAATCTGACTCCAAGCTAATATGTCCTGACAAAGTACTAGCCAGTGTGAGATTTCCTCTAAAATTCAACTTGAGATTTTTATGAAGTTCTTTACAGTTGTTTAAATGCTTTTTCTGGTGTGTTTTATACTGCTCTGAATCCCAGCTAGTATGAAAGTGCTGTTAGAAAAGACAGTCTAATTTTGTTCTTGGATTACCTAAAGACAAATCATCTTGGATACGTAGCTGCTTAGCCAGTTGTTTCAGTTAAAACACAATATGATGAAAGTCTGGATGATTTGAGTAGGATTGAATTTGATCTATCAATCAACATTTTCCCCAGTTATTAGACCTAAAGGCCACATTATATTAGAGCTCTATTTGAATATCAGTAAGAACTAAGCTCTTCTAAATATCTTTTTTAATATTCATACACACACTAAATAAGAAAAAATCCTTGAAAGAATTTTAAAAAAATGATGAATGCATGCAAATAATTGTACTTTCATTCAAAAAAGCGTGAGAAGGCATCCAAAGGATGAAAAGTTTTGAATAAATGTTGACACTATTTTTTAAGTTATCAATCAACTTTTACAAGTTTGAAGTAGCTTTCAATCCAACAAATTGTTTCCAGGTTTACTATTGGTGCAGCATATTATAATAAGTTTTAAGACCCTTAATCCCTTCTGTCATGTACAAAATTACTACAGAATGGGGTAGGAAAGTAGTGTCACAGAGTAATAAAAAAAAAACCTTTTTTGGGGGTTTTGGTTGGGTTTTTTTTCACTGATTTTTCATCTGTGCCTTTTTTTGACAGTTTGGATTTTAGGAAAAAAATTCTTATTATTTTCTTGCACAGTAGACAAGATAAGAAAAATCTGAAACAGTGTTAAGAAACTTGGTTGCTTTTAGTCTTCTCTTGCTCAGATGCGTTTGGTTCATACAGAACTGAAACTGTTACTAATTTGAAAGAAATCTCAGCCGTCTTCAAATGAAAAATTTGCTTTCTGTTTTTCGATTTTATCTGATATTGGACTTTCAGCTTTATACCTACAGAAAAAAAAAAAAAGTTCTGTATGAGAATGGTTTGTGGGTTTGTGTGTTCTTTATGTAGCAATGCTTATTTATGTAATCCTTCGCTCAGACACTTAAGTTCATTATTGCTCAAGTTCTGTTGTGGTGCTGAAAGCACTTCTTATTTTATATTAATGATGACTTCTTCTTTTGCCTGTCTAGGTGGCTGATACTCATTTATTTTTCTTTGCTTGTTATACACTCACCACTGTGATGCAGGAGTGTATCCTGAACATCTTTCTGCCAGCAACTGTTACTGGCTAGGCAAGCATGCAGAGAGCTTTAAGGAGGAAAAATGGAATATTTTGTTGTGTTGCTGATCAAAATATACAAAAAAAGCTTTAATTTACAGCAGATAAAGCACAATCAGTTTTATTTATGTATGTAAAGCTACTGGTAAGAAACGATTAAGTGGCTATTAGTTGCCTGAAATTACTAGCAAGATATTTTGCAGCCTTGCCCAGCCTCCCTCTGTGGTATTTGCTTATGCAAACATGAACACCTGTCAGAGAAGATGCAGAGATTACTCCAAATCAGAAGAGCCTCAGCCTTAGATTTTAGACTTAAGAAGGGGGGAATCCTGGCTGTTCTGTCTTCTGGGTAAAGTTTGATATGAAAGATTACCATGACTTCATTTTCTTGGCCTCATTTTCCATAGCATATTGCCATAATTTTTCAGCAGTGAGGTCCAAACTGTGCTGAATGTATCCACACTCAGCTTCTCATGCAACTAGTTCTGTTACAAGCGCTGCTTCTGTAGCTTACCACGCCTTTATAACACAAAACCAGCCCAGCTAACAGAGAAAAAGTTGCCAAGACATGACAGTCATCACTTTTGAGTTAAAACAGTGTGAATACTTGAGGGTTAGAAAAAAATTCCTGTGTTCATCTGGCAGGTTCTGTGTTCATTAAACCCTTTGCAATATAAGTTAAATGCACATCTGCAATAGAAAGTTACAGTATTTGGCAAAATTTTTAAAAACTGAAACTTAGAGAAGGAAATGGTTCTGCAAGTACTCATCCTTTGGATAATGATATTTCTGCTTTGCATATGACAATTCTAAGAGCATTTTTTTTCTAGAAAACCAAGAAGCACCCTGGCTAAGTGGATTACTGCTTTCTACGTGTTTATGGAGACTCTAGCATCTATAGACTAGCCCATCTTTCTGCATCATATCTGGGAAGCTGTGACAGTCCGGTGAAGTTTTTGCTGGCTGAAAAAGTGGAAATAAACCCCCCATTTTTAAAAAGGAAAAAAAGGAAGATCCAGGGTTAGTCAATCCCACCTCAGTGCCCATCAAAATCATTGAGTAGATCCTCCTAGAAACTATATTAAGGCACACAGACAATAAAGGGTGATTGGTGAGTCAACATGACTTCACTAAGGGCAAATCATGCCTGACAAATTTGGTGGCCTTCTATGATAGGTAGGGCCACAGCATTGGTGGATAAGAGAAAAGCGTCTGATGTCATCTACCTGGACTTGTGCAAGGAATTTGACACTGTCTTGCTTAACAGCCTTGGGAAGATGTGAATGTGATACATGGACCACTCAGCAGATAAGGAATTGGATAAGGAGGGTGGAACCAGGTTATCTTTAAGGTCCCTTCTAACCCAAATCTATGGCATATGGATATGAATCTATACGAGCCTCTTGCTAGTAGGAATTACAAATTCATGCATCATATAGTCAGTTAGTTAGCCTGATCCTAGAGAATGCAAATACATTTTAGACTACTTTCTCATTCAAAAAGTTGATTAAATAAGTTCTGTATGAAAACATATATTTGTACTTTATCTTTCTGTGGATTCTCAGTTAAGCTGTTTGATTCCTGTGGACATTTGATTCTCAGCCCTTGGAGGGACTCCTACTTGCCTTATTAAAGCACTTTGTCTTCATGAAAAGAAATATTACTTTTGTTAGTAAGTTTCTATGTAGGTCTGTATACCAGTTTGTGAATCTAAATGCTGTACAGGAGATTGAAGCTACCACTGAATAAACTAATAAGATCAATGTTTTCTATTCTCAATTTTTTATTTTTTTTTCCCCAGATAAATGTTCATGCTTTATTTTTCATTGGTTTTACTTGTGCAAGTCTCCCATCTTGCTTGCTATTTGGGGACATATTTTTTTTTTTTTTTTTAATTTATTAGTATTATTTATGCATGAAGTATAAACATATATATAAATAAAGTTTATATATGAATTGTCTATATAAGCTATAGGGTTATGCGAATAAATAGTTTTTTGTTTGGTTGGGGTTTTTTTGATGTTTAGTTTCTTAATTAAGTAATGTTTCACCAAATCATCCAGACATTTTCTCACAAAGAGAATAGATTTCCGCAAGGAACAAAATCACCTGTGGCAGAATAATCCTTGTCTTTTGCTGTGGATACCAGCAGTATTGTTACATTTGTTGATATGCTGCTACCCTGACTTGAGGCATCCTCAGTCTCTCTTGGGTTGTAAACCAAAGTCTCTTACCATCTGATGAAGTTCATAACACAGGGAATTACAAGGTGTTTGGGAAAATGGCTGTCACTTTCTTTTCTTAACCTGGTCCTTCCTTCTATAAAATCCTGACATAATGCTTCTTGCTTTATTACTTAAAACAATGATTTTGTCTTTCTGAAATAAGTTTTAGATGATCAAAATAAAGTAATAAAAGGAAAGGAAAAGAACTAAGAAAGGTAAATATTAATACTTTTTTAATGTTATGATCTGTGGAAAAATACGTATACAGCTATACTGGCAACAAAGACAAGAAAAAATAACTTTGACCCTAAAGATTCTGCGTCCATTTACATGGTATTAGATTGCATTGTGGTGTACATTTTTACAGTAGAGGTACTGTAAGATGCTTTGCAAGAAGAAACAGAATGGGAAATCATGAAGTTCACAGTTCTTGACACCTGCTGAACATAAACAATGAAAGCTGATTAAACTGAAACTAAAAAATATACTAAAAAAACTAATGAAACAGTGAAATTTTTATTTACTTCTGGTTATTTTAGTTTATTAGCTATGCTATCATGTACATGACAGAAATGCACAAGGCCAGGCTGTATGCAGCTTTGAGCAACCTTATCTAATGGAAAGTGTCCTTGTCTGTGGCAGGAAGGTTGGAACTTAATGATTAATTCCCTTCAAACCCAAACCATTCAATGATTCTATGATTATTGTGAAGATTATTGATTATAGAACACGCGCACACAAAGTTAAGGAATAATAGACTCATAGACTGAATGGTTTGGGTTGGAAGGGACCTTAAAGGTCATCTCGTTCCAATCCCCCTGCCATAGGCCTCACAATTTCTATTTCCTCTTTAGAAAGATTTTCACAAACATATGTTGCAAACTACAGAACAGTTTGAGTAATTAGTAGGCTGGACTTATGTATTTGTTTCATTTATTTTACATCATCATAAATATCAAGCTGAAGTTTCCTAAACGTTGAAATGCTATACTTATTTAACATCTCTGTAACTGACATAAGCATGCAAAGCTGACAAAAGCTGCTGAGGGATTTAAGAAATTTGAAAGGAGGTCAGAATTTTCCTTTTCTGGAGGGCTGGATGTGCTGTCATCAATTTTTGCCTCAAAAGCAGAAATTGCTATTTTCAGACAGTTTTCGGAAAAAGCCCCAGATTTCTGGATCTTCGATGCTTTTAAAGATTTTGATCCAAGGATATATTACTCCCCTGTTATTACAACTGTGCACATTAAGATCAATGAACAAGGTACAGCCAATATATTAATGACAGATAAAATGGCTGTATCAGCTCTCATTTCCCAGCTCCACCAGAGATGCATCTGATCTGGAACCACAGAAATTCCAGTTAAATGTCTGGCCCACATGATGTCTAAACAACTTCAATAACTCGAGGAGCAACATAAATTTGGAATAGGTACAGACAGCATAGTAATGAAACTCTTCCAATGCAGATTTATATGCGTAATAGAAAATAGATCTTTTCTTTTCTTTTCTTTTCTTTTCTTTTCTTTTCTTTTCTTTTCTTTTCTTTTCTTTTCTTTTCTTTTCTTTT
>WYDI02036193.1:371-35752 GCA_009867235.2 Psittacus erithacus | reverse complement strand
CCAGACCAAAAGTCAGAAACACAGCACTGCACCAGCTACTAAGAAGGAGAAAAATGACTGCTACTGCTGAACCCAGGCCACCCTCCTAAGGATCTAGTATCATTGCAATATTGTAAGATACCACACCTGACTTCTAGCTGTCGCTTTGGAAGGTTTTGTGTGGTTTTTATGTCCTGTATGCTACATATTACCCCCAGCTGGACCTCTTAAATACTTGATGGCATTTCAGATGAAATCTATGTGGGAAAATTAAGCATGTCTTACACATTAACATTCAAGTCCAGGAAGAATAAGCATCTTTGTAGTCAGAACGAGAGAGATCCGTTTGGGGTGCAACTTTTGTCATCATAGAATAAATTGCTTAAGTTGATCAGATCAGCTGTGTACTAAAGCTGCTTATCTATCTTCTCTATTGCCTATAAAGGAAACCTGAGATAAGCAGCTTGGATACAGATGACAACACTGCAGACATTAAAATGATATTAATTAATCCAAATGTAGAACTAAAAAAGTCTATGTGGAATGTGAGAACAGTGAAGCCTGACTGTCCTTATTGTAATTTTTATCAGATTCTGTGTCAAAGTGAAGGGCGCAGTTCTTAAGAGAGGAGATTACTGTGTTTAGCTCCCTTGAAACTTGAAGTAGGGAAATTTTTCTAAAACACTCATAGCTGATATGCATGAAAATGTTGGATGGTTTCTCAGGCAATAGAATATCTGCAATTTGATCTTAGAAGAATACATAAATCATTTCTCTTTGTCTAGCATGAAAAGGCTTGACATTGAGAAGATTAGGTAATGACAGCAACAAAATGTCTGAAAAATCTCTGTCCTACCACACACACACACAGCTTAAAATGTTCAAGATGTGTTTTTCCTTGAACAAGAGGTGTGACCTTAGGAAAAATAATAGACTAACCAACCAAGCAACACAAAGCAAGACGAATGCACGAATAGATTGATCCAGGTGAAGCTCTTTCAAATAAACTTCAGTTGACATCTCAGAAATACTCTCTCCTGAGCTATGGTGTAAGACCAATAAAGCTGAGAAATTCTAGAATCCATTTTCTCCTCCAGATAAGATAATATCATTAAAAATGATCATGTTGATAAAAAGGAAGGGCAAATAGCAGGGAGGAAATAAGAAGCAGTGACAGTTGTTAATGTTAGAGACAATATTATGTAAGTAAATATGAAGTGCTTAAGAAGGACAGGAAATCTTTTAAATGTCTGAAAGATATAAGGGGAGAAAATAAGCATGAATGAACCTGACAAATTGTGAGTACATCAAGTCTAATGGTACTAAATGAAGGATATTCAAAAAAAGAATATAATCAGAAGAATTGCAAAGACCTAAGTTATTAAGTTAAGAACAAATGAGCTGGTAAATTTAATTTTCCTTTGTACACAGCCTCCTCAGTGCTGATAGAGACAGGCAGCTGCAATACTCATTCTTTTCGTATCTCAGTGAATACTGCGATCTGATGTAATTATTGCTGCCATCAAAGGAATTATCAGGTGTGAAAAATTAATATGACTACTACTTCTTTGGAAGAATGATGAAAAACAAGTTGCTCCATCTCTTCATCAGAAATGGTATATTAATATCTTTCCACATGTTTAAATGTCATTTAGCATCACAGCAAGTTAGTTTCTTATACCAGGATAGTATTTGTACTGCCAAGATCCTTAAAAGACCTTAAGTTTCTTTTGGTGAATTTAATGAATTTTAGAATGTAGAAAACCCCAAAAAACCCAGCTCATTTTCCTATCTGTTGGAAAATGCAAAGTGACAAGGTTTGGAAAACAAATATCTTCTTGTAGGTAGTGCATGTTGCTGCATAAAGGATCTTGAGACAGTTCCACATACAGAAAGATTTATTAGTGGAGTTCATAGCTGGTGACATTAAATTATTGAAGTTACTCTTGGGAAAAAATGTAAAAAAAAAAAAGGGAAGAGAGAGGGAGGCAGATGAAGAGTGGGAGGAGGGAATAGAAAGGGAATTAAAAAGGGGAAAAGAAAAGGAAAGCAAAGACAGTGACAAAGGGAAAACTCTTTCCACTGACCAGCCAGGAAGAGCAGAGATGAGTCCCAGGAGAACATCTTCCTCTGGATGGTCTCTCCAGTGCAGCAGTGGTGAGGAAGAAGATGATAAGGTTGCTGCTTTTTTTACCATGCTTGTTCCTTAATACTGCACTTTTTCACTGAAGCCTGTTCAAATTATTTTGGCTGGTCTTAAGTGTGATGCTAGCAGTTCTGACTGGAGTACGACCAATCAAATGTGAGTGTTACATATTGGTACTTAAGCATCTATGCATATACCATATTGGATAATATTTAACAAATATTTAAATGAATATTAAATTACTACATTGTCAGCTTATGTCCAGTTTTTCATCCAGCAATATCACCAAGTCCTCTGCAAGGCTGCTCTCTCAGTCCTTTGATCCCATGGCCTGTGATACCAGGGATTGCCCTGATCCAGGTGCAGGACCTTGCACTTGGCCTTGTTGAACCTCATGAAGTTGACATGGACACAATTCTTGAGCTTATACAGGTCCCTCTGGATGGCATCCCATCCTACAGGCATGTCAACTGCACCACTCAGTGTGGTGTCATCTGCAGACTTCCTAAGAGTGTACTCAATTCTCCTATGTCATTGATGAAGGTACTAAACAGTACTGATCACAATATGTATCCCTGAAGGATGCCACTTGTTACTAAACTCCATCTAGACATTAGAGCCCTTGACCACTACCCTCTGGATACAATCACCCAACCAGTTCCTATCGACCAAACAGTCCACTTATCAAATCCATATCACTCCAAATTGCAGAGAAGGATGCTGTGGGGAACTGTGTCAAAGGCCTTACAGAAGTCCAGATAGAGGACATCCACAGTTCCTCCATCTGATTCATTTAACAGGGTAATTCTGAATATAATTTTTCAGCCAAAGATGTGCAGAGACAGTCAAATTGGACTGGTAATAAAAACTCAAGTAACACATAATACCAGGTAGACTCCTTAGGTGTAAATCTGTGCTAGGTAAGTACCATTATAGTATGTCCAAACCAAACCTGCTGTTGTGGTTTAAAACCAGCCGTTAATTCAGTACCATGCAGCTGCTTGCTCGCCCTCAACATCCCCCATCCCCAGGTGGGATGCAGAGGAGAATCAAAAGAATGGAAGATAAGGACACAAGTGATGCACATACAATTGCTGGGCCTTCCAGATGACTCCCTCCAGCTTATACACTGGGCATGATGTGCTGTGGTATGGAATACCCCTTTGGCTAGTTTGGGTCAGGTGTCCTTTCTCTGCTCCCTCCTGGCTTCTTGTGCTTCTCCTCAGTGGCAGAGCATGAGAGACTGAAAAATCCCTGACTAGGGTAAACGCTACTTAGCAACAACTAAAACCTCAGTGTGTTGTAAGCCAAAACAGCGCTGTACCTGCTGCTAGGAAGAAAATCCACTCTATCCCAGCCAAAACCATGACACCTGTGTATCTCCTTGTTCTAGTTTACCAACACATTTTAAAAAAATAAAAGTTATTTTGTTGCTTTCTATACATACTTAAAAAGGTTAGAAGATAAAAAAAAAAAAAAGATGATAATTCCAAAAGTATGTCTGCTTTACTGTAAACATCAGAAAAATGTGTCTTCTGTCTCTGACGCTAGTTGCACAAGTCTCTCTTCATAAAAAATGAAAATATGCAATAACACAGCCACTTAAAAAGGATGATTAGTCTCATCTTAATATTGATCACATTTCATTGTCTAATGCTAGTAGAGTAAGAGGCTAGTACAGCAAGAGGCTAGTACAGCTAGATTGTAGATGTACGTTGAACTTTTGGGTCCCTACAGTTATAACTGCTTGCTGCTTCATTTAATGCAACTTATGAAGCATGCTACCAGGGATTGAACACATTGTTGGAAATAGAATCAGTCATGCTTAGGAGGCTGGAAAGGATAAAACTGACTCCTGAAATTCCAGGAGAAAGACGAGTCACAGATTGCAGCAACAGTTGTTAAAAGTAAGGATCAGTTAGGTGCATGGTGCATCTATGCATAATAAAAGTGATGAATTTCAGATTTCACATAACCTCATACAGTAAAAACAGGAAATACTCCACACTGTTTTGATTGCTATACTTTGGGATCTTATACAAGTAGTAATTCTTTTATGATCTGTATAGAGATACATGCACATACACACACAGATATCCATATGCATGTGTATGCATATATATGTATATACAAATTAAATTTGACAGTTTGAACCACATAAATTGCTACAGACTTCTTAATTTACATTTAGAATGTCCTGAATTATGCACAAATAGTGTGCACAAGTCTTACCTGGTGCATACATAAGATTATTGAATATATCTTTGCCAGCTGTAATTAGTATAAACAAAAACACATGTTCGGAATTTATAACCTGAACAAGAATTTATAATTGCTCATTTTCCAAAGCTTTTTAGTACTTTCATATAGTTAAACCCAAACACACTTTCACACAGGTATTTATCAGTTATTTCTATTTGTGAAGCTAATTTTACAAAGTTGGGAGACGCTGATGTGAAAAGAATTGTTTACTAACAAAATCAGTTTTAAACCAGAATGAGCTCTGAAGCATGTTTCATTTCTAAATTAGCCAGAAATATAAATAAGCATTTTAAAAACATCCTTTTGTAGTAATGCTTCATGGTACTCGTAAGGCATCCGTTTATCCTCTCCTAATGTACGTTATACCTCAGAGTGTAAATTCATTGATTTAAGTAGATAAAAACAATTAAAACAAGGATATAATTGTCAGATTGTTTTCTATTTTAAGTATGCATATAGTTCATTTACAGTCCAGTATTGATTTTTTTATGAAGTTTTTTAAACAGACAATATAGTTTTTTAAGGGGAGGGTAGAATGTGTACACTTCTTTGTGAATGCCTTCTTAGTACGTGATGAGAGCACAGAAGGTTAAAAAAAATGTATGTGGTTGTCTTTTTAATAGGAGATCTGAGTTCAGTTAGCTATAATGAGGAAATTAGATTACTATTGCTAGAAAGAACTTCAGTAATAACAAAAAAAAAGCATTCAGCAAAATAATTGCTGATTCAAAGTGTTTTAAAATTTTCCACACTAATAGATTTCTAAATGTTTCCAACCAAAATGCAATTCTTTTGTAAGCAGAAAATAAATCTACCTAACAATGACAAGCACCAGCTTAGGACATTAACATTGTTATTGGCAATATTACTTGAAATCAATAGGATGTAAGCGTGTAAGTCCTGCTGTATTTATTGCAAACCCTGCCTAAAAGAAGAGTCAATTTAAGGCTGTATTAGAAGATATTTTGCAAGGAGATCCTAAGTGAATAGTTGCAATAAGATGAAAATCTTTCAGCATAGAGATGACTAGATTATGCTGTCATACTGAATGCAGAGAGCTGTGTGAATGGTGGCTGTGGAAGCAAGTCTGCATAATACAACACAGCAAAAGACATTGTATGGCAGTAGTTTGGATTCGTTAGCGTGGAAACAATGCCACACTTACATAGCATTACATGACTAAATAGCATCTGGCCCCAGGGTTGTCCTAACAGCATATTACTCTTAGTCTTTTCTCAGCTGCCTCTTGTATTTAGAGATCAGCATGCACAGAGTTCTTTTGTGTTTTCCACACAACACAGTTTTCTACATGTATGATAGATGGTTTGTGTGTAAACTGGAGCAAGACCTAATCTCAGTGGCAATAACTCTTCTACAAACATTCTCTTTATTATTGTCAGATTTTTCTAAAAAATAATCTGTCAAATGTTACATCTGTTCAGAAGCATGTACATATGTGAAATTTTCAATACAGAGTGCATTGCCCCTAAGATATGCTGAGGTAGTGCTTAGAACAACACTCCTGACACTTCATATATTATCCAGGATTAAACTGTACATAGGATTGCCTCTGATCATGTTATGTAAACATGAATGTCAGACAAGCAACACACTCTTTGTCCCATTTCTCACAAAGTGTATTCAGATGGTGTTTTTTTATGTATTTTTTCCATTCTTGGGCATGCATGATCCACATGGGCATTGGCAGAAATGCTTACAAACAGTACGGCGATGTAACAATTGAATCCATGTCAACATGCTTTTTAAGGGTCTTGAATTTTAATGTGCTTTATGTATTCTTTTTCTCCTCTCCTTTTTTTTTCGCAAGATTACTGTGACAGATTCCTAGTTCTACGCAAAAGAGAGAAGCAAAGAAGAAAGTCAATTATTAATGCAAATATTGCTCACCCTTGGGGACCTGTGCTGAAGTGTTTAGGAGAGCAGATTAAGAAAAGTTCTGTAGAAAAAGGAACAATGAAGCTGTACAATATCATGGGAGCTGTGTAACAGGGAATGAAAAGTCTGAGATGATACAGCACATATCTGGGCAGTACAGAACAGAGGCTGAACCATGCAAAGAATCTGGACATTATGGATTTGAAAGTTTTCTTAGTTTTCATCTGTGTTAGGGCTTGGATCAGGAAGTTTTCTGTGTTTTCCAATAACAGAAAAGAGAGCTCAAATCTCAGTATTTTATACTTTTGCGTCCACAGATTATATTTTGGTAGTTTGCAAATAATGTGCCTTTAGGATTTATTTGTTTTGCAATTAGTTTAAAATTGCACTAGACAGTTGTAGTCACTTGGTAGATGTTTATGGTTAGTCAAACCACACCAGCACATGCCAATGCACTCATGTGCAAATAGTAGTTCACTCTCCCCACCTAAGCTTTGAGTTGAGAGCAAGTAAAAGAACCCAGGAGCTATTCCTGGGCTGACGCTTCAGGATCATTATTGATTTCCTGGCTGGAAGCTTGCAGGATGGGCTAGGTTAGTGCGCAGCTCTCCATATATGAGCTTATGGCGATATGCATATTCATCTTACATTTAAAATTGTTCCCATTATTTTGCCAGTTTACTTGTTTCTTATTTCAAACATCCGCAGAAAACTTCCTTCTTGCAAAATATTTATATCAGTGGGAACATTGATAACAAAGAGCTTACCACAGTACACTGGATACAACAAAAATTTATCATGAAGAAAGCAAGCAATGCTTTTGCAGGCTAACCTCTGTGGCAGTCTATGAGTTTTTATGGGAAATGAGAAGCTAGGGAGTGTTATCTTCTGGTTTTGTTTAGTATGGATTTTCTGTAAACTTCTTTATATAAATGAACTTTTGACCTCCACCATCTCACGTACTTGAAGAAAAAAGAGAGGTAATGTTATGGTCATGTAGGTAAGTCTTCCGAAAATCATGCTTTCTATATGTACAGGAAAAGAAAAGCAATTAGAATGAGTCACTGGTTTTGGTGGTGAATAAAATTTGATGTTGCATACACAGAATATTTAGGTGTTCCATAAAGTTAAGGAACATATTATTTTCCTGTGAAGCTTTCAATTCTAGCAGACACATAAGCAGACATAAGCAGACAGTAAAAAATGTCTTCTCTTCTCCATCCAGGAAAGTTGTTTCTAGAAATGACAGGCTTGGAACTCCCTTTCTTTTGTCTGTCTCCCCTACCACTACATTAGTGTGGGTGGGTGGGTGGATTGCAAACTGACTGCAAAACCTTAAATTGATCTTTCTTTTCTTGCAAATTTGTATTTCATTAATTGCTATACTTCATTATATTACTGGTCTAATTTCAGCAAAACCAAACTTCCCGTATATTTAATACATACAGGATCAAAACTAAGTAATGTTTATGAAATGTTTCAGACTATTTTAACATTTCAGTTCTTATTTAATTGAAATCCCAATGTGCATTCAGAGTTACTGTGCATCTGGCTGGCAAATATTGTGTCTCCGAGGCACCTAGAAATAAAGGAGAGTGTGTAAAGACAACAGGCAGAAAACTTCATGCAGGAACAGTATTGAGCAGTTTTCAGCAGCAATAAGGGAAGTAAGAAAACAATGTTCATAACAGAGATCAAATGGATTTTTTTGAACACAAGAAGGGAGCTCTTATGGCACATGGCCCATATAAGAAAAGCAGCCAGTGTGACAGTTCCTGACATTTTGACAATCTATAATAAAAGGCAGCAAACTCATGCATAGTTCTATAAGTTAAGTCACTTCTGTCACTTTACCTGTGACTAAGTATTGTAGAATGTTGTCACTAGAAGTACTGTTTTACTACAAGTACTTCAAAATTAGAAAATATTTAGACCAGCATTTTAATTTAACAAATCAAAATATTTTTAATTTTATTATATTTCCGTGTCTTTAAGGAAGTAGAGGACATGCAGAGAATGTGCACTTCATGGAAAACTTAAATTTAAAATAAAAGTTATTTTGGTTGTCAGAATCGTAGAATCATTTGGGTTGAAAAGGACCTTAAGATCATCTAGTTCCAACTCCCTTGCCATGGGCAGGGACACCTCCCACTAGACCAGGTTGCTCATGACTGTCCAACCTGGCCTTGAATGCTACCAAGGATGGAGCATTAACAGCTTCCTTGGGCAACCTGTTCCAGTGTCTACTTTCTTCTTTACATCCAACCTAAATCTCCCCTGTGTAGGTTTGAACCCATTACCCCATGTTCTATTTACTACAATCCCTGATGAAGATTCCTCTTGTCTAAGTACAAAACTTCCCCCTTGAAAACTCTGGAATTACGCTGTATTTACAGCTTTATTTTCTAACTCTGGATAAAATGCCAATCTGAGATTTTTGTTTGGTTTATTCACTGTGTTTTCAGTTCTTTTTAATATTTTTCACAGAAACATGAAATCACAGGGCAGCTGAAGTTGGAAGAGACCTCTGGTACAACTCCCCTACTCAAGCAGGATCATCTAATGAAGGTTGCCCAGAGCTGTATCCAGTTGAGTTTTTAATGTCTCCATGGGTTGAGAGCGCAGAACATCTATTCCAGTGTTGGTCACTCTCACAGTAAAAAAGTTATTTAAACATAATTTCCTGTGTGTCATTTTGAGCCTGTTGCCTCTTGCTTTGTCACTGGATTCCACTCAGTAGAGTGTGACTACATATTTTTTTCTCTCCACAATCAGATCTTTATGCATATTTATGAGATCCACCCTGAACTGTTGGAGTTAAACACTCCCAGATCAGTGGAAGGATACGGTAGAGTGCAACTCCAGAGAAATTACAACTTCAGAACACCCTGGCAGAATATACTATTGTAATAATTTCAATTGTAATAATTGTAATAAAAGTAATATTGTTTCTTTCTTTGGCTTTCATTACTTTTTGTTGTTTTAGGTAGGTTTTTATGTTACTAAACACAAGTAATTTATAACACAGTTTAAGAGAGTATCCACAAACCAGGATATCCCTGCTTTTAAACACTAATTTACAAAATACAAAGTCTGCAAGACTGCTAAAACCATTCATTGAATTAAGAAAGCCCTTACTACCAAAAAGGATATCACGAGGCTAGTGAAATGTTTACTTTTAAGAAAAAAGAGTATTGCATTTTTGAAAATTCTCAAAACACAGTTTGCTTTTGGGGAATGATTTGTTTTTCTAGAAAAAAAGTTGTGTCAAAATTTTATACTTCAGTTTAATAAATTATAGTGCTAACGTAGAATTATTCTGGTTTTACAGACTGTTGGTTCACTTCTTCATTCATAGGCATATAAAAAGAACTAGATTGTCAAAATATTAGTTAAGTAAGTTTCTACTTGACCCTATGATAGCCACCTCCAAATATCCTAGGAGATGGCAAAAATAGTCACAGCAGAGGAACTTGGCCCTCAAGAACTTGTAGCTGAAGGGCTTCATGAGGCATTGAGGGTTTATTAGATAAAAGCAGCAAGATCATGCTGCTAACAGTATGAGTAAGCCATTGACGAATGAATTTCAGGCCCTCCTGCATTTAGAGCTTTTCTTTTTCTTTGTATGTTTTTTCTTTCTCTCTCTTTTCTCTTGCTGTTTCTGAATAAAAAATCACAGTAAGGACATTTCAAGATGTTAAACTATTTCTTTTGTAAAATATATGGTTATCTCTTTAGAATAAGGAAATTATTTTGGTTCCAGAAGCTTGGGGACTGTGCTTTCCAATTAGAAGACTACTTTTGTTGTTGATTTAGACATTTGAATTCAATATTATGTCCATAAATGAAAATACGACTATTTCACAATATATGGGCAACTGCTAATTGCATATATAGCATTTCTATGCAGGAAAAGGTATGTAAAGGCCACCACAACATGGCTGGTTGGCAGTCAAAAAATAGACTGTTTTGCAGACTTTCCTTTTTTAGGATTAGTATCAGCTGATTACTAAGCATTTTAGGGTGCTAATTTATACCACAACATAACATAAGTATCTAAAAGAAAAGGAAGATGATGGAGGTAGAAATGGTTGTTGCAAAAAATATTATTATGGTAAATATTTGAAATCCTCTCATACTTAATAAATAAAATTGCAAGTCATACACAGTACCCATTAGTAATTATAATTAATTTCTTTAACAGAAACACAGCTGAAACTTGATGTTAATTTTAGGTACTTAACTCTTCTAAAATGTAGGTGCTTTTAGCATGTTGAATTTTGCATAACTGCAATAACTCGTAGCTTTCCTTTTAATGAAGTGACAAAGACTAATGAATTAAATGAAGATAGTAATTGAGTAATTGACTGAGGAAATTATCTTGGGTTATTGTTGTAAATAAGCTAATGCTAAGTTTATCAATGTTGTTTAGAAAAATATCTGATGGCAAGAAAATGAGAACTTGCATAAACATAGTTAAACAAGAGCTATCAAACAAGGGTGTGTTTCATTCTCTGTAACATAAATACTATTAAAAAAAAGTTTTAGTGCCATGCTATTTTCTTCAGTCTTGCCTTTCTTGTGACTAGGCCTTCTGTTAATTAAATCACATTTAGGTTTCTCTATTGTGTTTTTTCTATATAGCTGAAGATCAGTTCCTTAATAGCTTCTAAAAATGAAGTTGAATGTACACTGTATCACATAATATTAATCTTCAAGAACTCTACATTAGCAAAGAGCTTCCTGAGCTAATTTGTGAGGGGTTGTTCTCTTTGGTAATTATCTTAACATCTACATACCTTTTTAAATGAATCCTCAGTAGCACTTATGCAAATATGTAGCAATTGGCTTTCCTTTGATTTAATGAATCTTAGACTAATGAAACTGTTGCACTTTCTCTTCAATATCAATCCAGAAGATTTGGTTAGTACACCATAAATATTTGTTGTAGTTGGTTTTACTTTCATTTTTTTCTTCTGACAGTACCATCTCTATTGCTTTTTCATCATGAAGGAGAGTATTTCCATGATTATTGCTCCATGATGATTTCTTTTACTTGACTTTATTGGAATAACAGATAGAACTTTATTGCCTTCATTGCTCTCTTCCTTCTTTCTCAGTAGTATACACATAGGACTCTATATTTTGATATTTTTCCTCTTTCATTTCAAGTACATTAATGCAAATTTCTCTTTTTAGCAGGAAAATTAAACAGTTGATAATATTCTTTCAATTAGTTTATTTAAAAATAAATGTGTTTTTTTCAAAAGCTGCTATTTTCCAGTAGAATGCACACTTACTGCCCCTGGTTTAGTCTTATCATGCTGGCAGCAACAAAAAAAAACCAAACATGCAATACTAAAAGTCAGTTAATATTACTAGAAGTCAGGTATTCAATGTCATCAGAACTGTGCTGTATTGATACTCACAAGCTTTTAACAATTGTAGCCTTAACAATAATTGCATGCATTTTTTGTGGTGTTTCTCTTTGCTAGGTTTCATATTTCTTAAACTTCGTTTTGGAGTAGATGAAAATCACTTAAAAATGCATTGACATTCAAGTTGCTGGGATTTCATAAGGATAGCCACAGATGTGGCTGAATTTCTTTGTTGTTGTAGTGGGGTAAAGAAATTATAAGAGACCAATATCTCCTTCCTCAGGGAGTGAGATCAATTTTACTTCCTGGCAGCTTCTAAATTGTGTTTGCCAATTGTGACTGAAATTATGGAGACAGATGATCACTGGTCTCGACCTTTCATTATTCCAAGGCCACTGAGTGAAGAAGTGGTGCACAGCTTTTAAGCTTTCCTGCTTTGTTTCAATTTACGGGATCTCATTTCTGAAATGTTTTGGATACGTGCAGTTAGCACATTGGAGAGCTTGGTTTTCTTCTGTATCTTCCCCTTTTATTGCTTTTCCAAGTATGGTCATAAATCTTTTAGGGAAGACATGGTCAAAAGGAACATCCATCCTTCTGCTAGATTTATAATTGCCGCTTCATTGTGTCTGTTTAAATGATTTATGTAAATTGGGTATCATATTAGCTGTAACAGACTAAACCTAAGTTGCATTTATTTCTGCTTCTTAGTAAGCTAAGTTTAAATTTTGAAAGTTTCCAGCAGCTGAAGTTTTCTCTAATTTGGTGTTGCATCTTAAATGTAAAATTAGTCCAGAATCTTTTAAAAGCAAACTCATAAAAAACTTTAAATATCTCTGGTTATAAAGGACATTCACATAGTGCTGGAGAGACAACTAAAAAAAGGTAAAAATATATTGGAGCCCTCATCAAATTTAAAAACCTGTTCTTTGTTTTTCTTTGTGAAGGAATTGTAGAAAAGCTGTAATAATTAAAAAAAAAGTCAAACAACCCACAAACAAGAAAATTCAACATTCTTAACACAAGCCAGTTGCTACCATTCCAGGGTGAAAAAGGAAAAGCAACAACAAAAGACACAAAACATTTAACCTTTTTACTCAGTAGAAATATGGGGAAAGATCATTATTATTAAGCAACTAGAAATTTTCACTAGGGTTGGTCTTCGTAAGAAATACACAGCTCAGTTTTAATTTATACCAGAAAAGCTTAATAAGCCTTCCAGTTATAAAAAGATTAAATCAGTTTTCTGCTTTTGAATTGAGATTTAGTCTTATTTCACAATCAAGTAGGAAGAATTAAAAGAGCTGCCTGATTTATACAGGAAGAATCCTGGTAATTTCATTCACATTTTTAGCCATTTTTAGAATGGGTCTACTACAGGTATTACTGTAAAGCTCTAAAAATTAGTATCAACGCAAATTAGTTCTACATATGCACAGAAATACCCAAGTACTGTTTTTTTTTCCCAAATATCTTATATAAATAGTGAACAAAATGAGATTTTATTTGCAAATTTTAAAAATGTTTAGTATTTAACTGCCACAACAAACCCTAATTTAAAAAAGAAAGGACAAACTTTTGTATTGCTGGAGAAATATTTTATTATTTTCAGAAAACAATAGGATAGGAATGCATGCAAATATTATATAAACCTAGTTTGCTTGCAAATTATTGTTACTGTCCTTCAAATTCATCTTTTCAGTCTCATAAGTCCAACCCATGGATTTATTTAAACCCATGATTTTATTTAAAATGTCTTTTTTCATTCTCATGATAAATGCTATGTATGTGGGAGTATAAAGTCTCTCCTGAGGATTTAATAACTTTTTGCCGCTGAATCAAAAAAAGTTGGGCAAAGCTTACATAGGACTTTAGCCAAATTAATTCATTAACAGATAAATTTTCAGCATAATTCAAAATTAAATATAAAAATAACAAAGCATTCAAACACTTTACACAGAGAGTGTGAAAACAGAGTTTTAATGCTTGTGGTTTTTTTACTTATGGGTTTTGTCCTGCGAAACACTGACTATATTTAATTTTGAGTTATTTGAACTGATATTCTGTCTGCATGGAAAGATTCCTACAAGAAGGCACTGTAGTCTTAATGGCATTATGCATTCAATGTTTTAAATGCTGTCAGGCAAGTCAGATCAGAACTTGATACTAAACCATATTGAAAATTTTGCCACTCTGATTTGATACATTATATAGGGCTATATATACAAGTGTGGCTTTTTGCTTTTCAGAGAATGTATTAATTCACAAATGTTCCATTTTCTGTGATTTTTTTTTTTCATCTTAGACAGATACTTTTTACTTTTAGAAATTACATCTTGTTCTGGTTATATGTACCTTGGATGTTGCAGATAGGAGACTGAAACAAGTGATGAAACTTTTGCCTGAAACCAGGAAATAAAGGGCAATTTGAGATTGTGAATTAAGTGTATTTTATTAATGGCCTGGGAATAAGAATGTTAATAGTCTATCTTTTCAGTGAATTTTTCAGCCAGGATTGTTAGATTATGCCTTTCCATGTTGCAGATTATAAAGGAAACCACTTTCAGTCCAACTGCTTCATGAAGTAACATGTTTAGATATCTTAAATAGGCATAACACAATTGAGAGTGCTTGTTGAAATGGCATATAGCACCATCTATACGTTGATGAGGTTTGCATGTGAGATACATTTGAAAAAATACTTAACAGTACTCTCAAATATTTGCTTATGCCACATTGCACCAGAATAGTCAATCAATTACAACTGTATAGAGATGATAACACAAATCATCCTCTGTAAATACAGAATGTATATTTTATATGCGTTTTATATTTACATGTGTACACACAAATTCTTACGTATAATATTACATTTATGCATCATATCAGTAAAATATTGGTTTATGTTTTGAATTAAAAAAAACCAACAAAACAAACAAATGTAACATACTTGAATTCAACTTTGACATTTTTAGTATTTCCTTTTAATTTTTAGGTTTATTTTCCATATTTTTTTTTCTTTTTCTTTTCTTCCTTCTCCCGTAGCTGGCAGTACAATAGCAGTAACTGATTTCTTTCCTGATTAATATGTCAATGCTCCAGCGAAAAGAAAAATAGACTGAGTTTCAAGATGCCAGAATTATGCTTCCAGGGCTGCTGACCACCCTGGGAAGGCTGGACCCACAGCACTTGGGCACTTGGCGGAAATGATCTGCACTATGCTCTGCAGCTCTGCTCTCTGGGCAAATATCACTGGAAAGTATGATGAAGCAAACCAAGGTCCTCCTCTCCTCATGTGTTTAGGAGACCTGAAAGAAACCAGAACACATGTGGGAAGGCTGAATACTCAGATACTGGCATCATGATGGCTACTATTTTGACAATATATGTCTCCAGAGACATACAGCCAAGTGCTCTTTTCCCAAACTGTAGAAAAGTCAACTGAGGTTAATCTGTAGTGCTGTTTCTGATTTCTCTGTGGAAACTAAGGCACAAAAAAGGCATGTTTAGAGATTTAAAAAAAAAAAAATTATGTCAGAAGGGCAACTTTAGGAAAGTACTGGTTAGGTAGAATGATTTGATTGAAATGTTCTAAGATTTAAATATGGACAAAACAAGAATATTATTATTCAAACATGAAAAAAATCCTGCCTAGAAAAAGAGATAAGGAAGGACTAAATACATATGCAGAAGACTATCCTACAGATGCAAGAATAGGCACCAGGCTAAGGGATGGAAACATGCATTTCAACGAGAGAAGAATGTACTGCTGAGGTGGGGGAAGAGACAGAAGGAGAGATTAGAAAGGGGGATGTGTTATGAAAGTCAAAAAGTTCGGTATGCAAGTGAAAAGCCTGAGAGTGCTGAAAACTGACTTTGCAAAGAAAACGTAAATAACTGGATTTTATGGATGTACCATCTGGTTGGTAAGGAATTGGCTGTATGGTCACACTCAAAGAGTTGAGGTCAACAACTGAATGTCTAAGTGGAGATGAGTGAAAAGTGGTGTTCCTCAGAGATCGGTGTCAGGACCAGCGCTGTATAACGTCTCTGTAGGCAACATGGACAGTGGGATTGAGTGCACCTTCAGCAAGTTTGCCAACAACACCAAGCTGTGTGGTGCAGTTGATGAACTGGATGGAAGGGATGCCATCCAGAGGGACCTTGACAGGCTTGAGAGGTGGAACAGTGCTAACCTCATGAAGTGCAAGGTCCTGCATCTGAGTTGAGGCAACCCCTGGTATCAATACAGGCTGGGAGATGAGGGATTGATAGTACTCACGAGGAGAAGGACTTGGGAGTATTTGTGGGTGATAGATTGGACATGAGCTGGCAATGTTTGCTGGCAGCCCAGAAAGCTAATAATATTCCTGGGCTACATCAAAAGGAGCATGACCAGCAAGTGGAGGGAGGTGATTCTCCTTCTCTGCTCCTCTCTCCTGAGTGCATTACCTGCAGTACTGCATTCAGCTCCAGGTTCTCCAACTTAAGAAGGACATGGACCTGGTGGAGTGAGTCCAGAGGAGGGCCATGAAGATTTTCAGGTGGCTGGAGCATCTCTCCTATGAAGACAGGGTGAGAGAGTTGGGATTGTTCATTCTGGAGAAGAAAAGGCTCAGGGGAGACCCTAGAGCAGTTTCCAGTACCTGAAAGGAGTCTACAAGAAATCTGGAGGGGAACTTTTGCAAGGGCAGGTAGGGACAGGACAAGGGGGATTGGCTTTAAAGTAAAAAAGGGTAGATTTAGATTAGATATAAAAAAGAAATTCATTGTGAGGATGGTGAGGCACTGGCACAGGTTGCCCAGGGAAGCTGTGGCTGCCCCATCCCTGGAAGTGTTCAAGGCCAGGCTGGATGGAGCTATGAGCAACCTGGTCTAGTGGAAGGTGTCCTTGCCTGTGGCAGGGGGGTTGGAACCAGATGAGCTTTAAGGTCCTTTCCCACCTAAACCATTTTATGATACTATGATTCCTTTTAAGCTAGTGAGTTCTTCCAGCTGTGAATTTGCTACAGTGCTATCTCTTAATGAGTTTCAGCTCTCATTAGAGATCATTTGGCTCCTGAGAGATGCTAACATCTCACAAATGCTGTAAACAATGGTTTTTCAACCTTGATTGCAGATATTGTATTCCTTGATTAATGTTTGTGCACTAACATAGAATAAGAATATTAAAACATTTGAATTTATTAAAACATTTGAAAACATGGTCTTGATCAACAAAATCTCTCTGAATGCCTTGTGAAGATGGTAGCAATGAGTAAAAATTCTTTCCTTCCTCCTTTTCAGTTAAATTAAGGAATATCTGAGCACCCCTCACTGACAGATAAGGCAAAATGAAATGAAGATTGACTTTTAAATAATAATGTTTAGCAACAAATTTGTACACAGGGTAGAAATACATGATCATAGACTGTCAGCCCCACAAAATGTATTTATTTTTAACTGGCAGGGAATCCTGAATGTTTCTCTTGGCATTCATAATTTTGATCTTAGCTCATTGAAGGAGAGTGGCTTGAGTCAAACTTTCAGCGTTTTTATAGAACAAAACACCATCATTTCAACATGACAGAAGAATTGGAGATTACATAAACAAGACAAAGTCTGTGATAGTCCTACTGTATTATAGCTGTGGGGAACATTTCAACCCACTGCTGCATGGTAGATGGCCTCTAGAGACAAGAACTTCAGATTTAAAGATAATCATACTTATAAACTCACCAAGCCAGAGCACAAAACTCACCGTAACAGTAGGATATGTTTTTCCCAAAGCATTTCAGAAAGTTGCTGATGGCTTCGTTGAATGTTGAAAAAGGTGTGTTGTGTTTGTGTTATTGTGCCCTCAGGTAATGTGAAGAGAGATGCAAACCCAGCTGCGCTGCCTGAAGCTGGCCTCCAGCATAAGCTGTTAGAGCTGTGACCTCTGTATGTCAGGCAATCCCATTGGCAAAAAAGGTAAAAGGGGAAGCAGCTAAAGTAAAACTAATATTATAGATTACTTTGAAATACCCTGTTTAAGCACATAAACAAACAGATTACAGAAAATCCATGTAGTAGGTAAGACCTGGGTGAATGAAATAGACTTTTAAAGTCACTGCCAAGGTGAAAGGAGGAGTAATTAATACTCATGAGGAAAGACAGCGCAGAAAGGGAAAGATGGGTTGTAGTTGTCAAAGATACAAATCCAGATTTCATCACAATACAGCAGAGGGTAAGGGGGCTAGAAACAAGGAGAGGAATTCTAAACTGCAATAAAACATATCTAGCAACTTCCTTCTTATCCCTAGACAGAATTTTTTGAACATAGAAAACTTCAAGGTAAAAAAAGTATTTGAGCAGATAAAAATATTTCTTGGATTCTCTAGAAGTATAGGCTCCACATGAAACAGAGAAAAAAAAATGATGTGGATTTTTTAAATTATCTATAAATATAGTTCTTATGTTGACCTTATGTCAGCAATCATATGTATACATTGAATATCATATCAGTGAAAGGACTGATTCTTTGGTACTCCAGATTGTTGCTGTGAGAATATTATCCACTCACAATCCTCCTTTGTGATCTCACCAAAAGGAAAAGTAAAGCAATTGAGTAGCATATAACTGCATTCTCCCCGTGCAAAATACCATGAGAGGAATGGTAGATGTTGATAACAGCTTTCAACAGGTCTACTGCTGTAGACATAGAGAGAGAACATCTCCTAAGGTACAGTCATTCTTCCACTGCAGTTTGTTAACCTCTGACATTTGCGCAACTTGAGGATTTGCCTATTCAGTTTTAAGCTAAATTTATGCTTCTATTTATATTTTTAATGATAAATTACCCTTAACCATATCATGTTTTCTCTGAGAACTAAATTACAATTTTTGACTTATTACCATCAATTTAACTACCTTTTTCTTTACTGATTGGAACAGTCACCTTTTCATGAGGTTTGCCATAGAAAATATCACATGTTAATGCCATTTTAAAAAATGAATAAAGAATTACATATGTGAAAATCACAGTTTATTCTCCATTATTCTAATCTTTCTTAAAAACAGTGAAGAGCTAAGTAACCAGTCTCAGTCCTTATTGATTACCCTTTCACTGTTTCATTTACGGATATTTGCAAAAATTTTTACATGGTTCAGAAAACCACCATGCCATGGTAGGTTTATGGTTCATAACCTTGGTTTTGATAAATTAATTTAAGAGTTTAATTTAAGCTAAATTAGCTAATTTAGGAGCTTATTTAGCTTAAAAATATGAGACTGTTAATGGGAAGACAGACACCTAGATAGTGATTCAGAACTGTTAAGCATTACTTAAGCCCTAAATTACCCATCTCTTATCAATGATTGCATTCATAGTTTATTTCCCATTTTCTACTTCCTACTCCCTATTTTAAGCATTTCAGGTAATGTTTAGTTGGAGACATTAGCGCTATAGATTATAGCTGTTCTGCCTTTCTGTGCATCTGGGTTTATTTCTGATGGAATTTTCCTACAGAAATCAAAATACATGAGGCAACTTGGACTGTGAAGTCTCATTTAATATCAGTGTGGGAGCTACTCCCCCCCTGAAACAGGAGTGTTTCCAAGCAGTGTTTAAATATGATTAATGTTAGTAACTTGATTTTTGAAGCTTTTAATGCTCTTAAATGTGCTCATGAATATTTGTAAATATTTTAAGCTATTACCATCATATATAATACAATACATATACATATATGTTACGGCCTGCTACAAACTTTTAAACTAGAAGTATACCTTGTTCTACATCAGTTAGTAAATATTTTTCAGATTATGACAATTTACCAGTATTGTTTTATGACATTTACAGAAACATTGAACTAATACTGTAGTAGAATAAACAAACAGTATATTAAAAGCTCTAAGGACAAAATAATTGCTTACCTAAGGAAACCACAATCTGTTAAGAGGTTCTTTGGGGGTATCTCTGTCCTTTTCTGTTTGAGTACAATAAAACTGAAAAGGACTATTGATCCTTAGTTTGAACTGGTATGACCATTGGGTTTTTAAACAAGCATTGCAGAGGGAAGAAGAGCCATAGATTATTAACAAGAGAAAAAGGGGATGAATACTGTCAGGACAATTAAAACAGGATTCTAAATTACTTTATGAGTCAGTTCCACTGAAGCAACATAGTGTTTTAATGCATATAATGTCATTCTGTAATTTAAGGCCCTATAATCCAGACTTTCTTTTAACCACATCAGATTCTTAAAATATTTGAACAGATTATATCTTACAATTACATTTAATTGGAAACTGAGAAAAGAATATTGCTGCCTTGAATAGCAACTGAAATGTTCATATGTCTTCTTCCATGTTATCACATTGCAGAATAACAATAGCCAGATAATTTGCAATTGTCAAACTGTTTCATTTTATTTTGGCAGTAGAAGTATGAAATATCATTTTCTTGTCAAATACGGGCTAAAATTAGATTGCTTGGTTTTCTGGCTGTAGAAAAAGTCCACCAAAGGAAGTGAGTGGGTTGGAAATGTGCTTCAGTAAATATTCTACAGAATACAATTATTTATGACTAACTTTTAACAAACAAGAGTAATGTCTTCTTTTAATTTTTCAGTATATTTCTGTACTTCACACTGCTATTTTACCTTTGGAAGCTGCCAGATGTATTTAACCACATTTGTATACGGGGAAGAGGTCTTAAAACAGAAAATCTGAGCTAAAAGGCAGACACACTTCTAATTTCATCTTCATTTTATTTACTGTTGTCATATTGGAATACTCCTTGACTCCCTCCACCAGGTCATATTGCAAAGAAACACTGAATACCAGTGCCTAGGTAGGCCACACTCTTATAGGCAATGTGGGGCATCTTGCCCTTTGTGTATAACATCCCAAGTTCAATTACCATTCTCCAAAGTTATCCTGTAGTACCCACAGGCTTTATGCCCTCTCAAGCTACATTTCAGCACTTAACTCACTTTTCTTTTTTTTTTTCCCCTGTGACAAGTAACATTTAACATGTTTGGAAATGAACTTTTTCGGCTCTGAAGTCCCTGTGC
The DNA here is from genome assembly GCA_009867235.2 of Psittacus erithacus. NCBI lineage: Eukaryota > Metazoa > Chordata > Aves > Psittaciformes > Psittacidae > Psittacus > Psittacus erithacus. Next base: position 15,053 of record WYDI02036193.1, on the reverse strand, counting down.
TGTTGTGTAAATTTGGTGAGAATTGAGTGATATGGAAAAAGTGAGAAGACAGAAAAACTTTCTGGACAGAGCTGAGATTATTTGAATAGGTGCAAAAAACTGTTGTGAGATGAAAACTTGACTGGAAGTGCAAAACAAGTTGCACTTTGAGGTTTTTGTGTGTCTGTAAATAACCTATCTCTTTCAGTTTCACCCCCTAAACAATGTTTTCTTCTCCTAAATAAACACTAAGAGGATAATTTGGTTTATATTGCTTTTATAACCTGTAGAGTACACTCAAGTTATTTTCCCTAATTTTACGAAAATGCAACATTTAGATCTATCTAATGAATGATTCTATTCATACTGGTTTGTGTTGACAAATTTAATCTGAGTTGTCAACACTGTAAAGTGGATGATTCTTTGCAAATGTTGCTAAAGCAGACCAAGAAGTGGTCCAAATGAAAATTTATTCCTTAAAACCAACCAAGGCAAGACATTTTCCTTAATGAGAGGTAAAGCAGGACAGCATCAGTTTAAAGTAATACATAATCTCTGGCAACAAAGGAGAAATTTTTTTGTGAAATCAGCTGCACATGTTTTAAAAAGTTCTGGTAATAAAATAATTGAAACTATTATTTTTCACAAGGACAGATATTGGAGTGTGTTACAGTAAGAACAAAAATACATTTTAAAATAATACTGCCTCCTGTAAGAAAATACATGCAGAGAGATTGCACAAATAGCCAGATGGAAATGGTGCAATTCAAAACCTTCATCCATGTTGCAGAGCTTTCAGTATCCTCGTATTTCAGCAATAAAGAGGGTAAAGCTAGTTTGTCTTTTCTCTGAACACCAGGCACTGACCAAGTATGGAAGGATGGAAGTGCTCTACTAGATTTTTCATACCATAACACAGCCTACAGCTGTGAGCTAGAAAATACTGGAGAAAAGCAAGTATTTAGTTGTTTGGTTTGGGTTTGGGTTTGGTTTTGTTGATTTTAAATACCTCTTTGCTACTTACTTGATTTTACTGTACTCACCAGGAGAAGATGCTAAACTCTGATTTTTTTTTGTGTGTGTGTGCAATATTAAAGTAACTTATACTTATAATGATTTATATACTTTGCACAATTTTAATCCAAACCACTTGGTAATTTATAAATTATAATGAGAAGTCTCTTCTTGCCTGGCACTGCTGTTGTTACATGTGGCTGTATCGATATACAGAACATACACTCGGCAAAAAAAGCAATACGAAAAATCTGTTTCAAATGGCGAAGTAGCAGTGGATCCACTGATTAGTAAGAGAGCAGGATATTGCTTTATTTTATTGCTTGCAATTTGAGCCATTTTTAAATTATATCATTGATGTATCAGAAGTCTCTTACAAATTGGTCTGATAAATCTGAGAGTTAAAGCATGATTTGTAAGGCATGGACCAATGCAATGTTTCATCCCCCCGAGACCTTCAGAATGCTAGCTTACATTTAAAAAAAGCTCACTACAATCTTTGTTGCTTCAATTTTGATTTACTTTCATTGTAAGAATGTGATTTTTAAAATACTTTTAAAATACTAAATTTTTCCTGCTTCAGTTTCTAGACATTGAATCTTTCTATATCTTGCTGTTGGTGGAGAATCTCCTACAGTTTTGGTTCCTCTAGTAAGTATTTATATATGATCACCAAATTCTGTAAATATTATTTTGAAAACTGTTTTCAATTTCAATTCAGAAACTGAACTTCTTGACTCCTTAGGATATGTTTCCAAATGTTTTCATGACAGCAATGTTTGTTCCGTAAATACTTCCTTATTTCTTCAGTATCCTAAAGAGCAGACATTAATTCATTACAGAGGCAGATTTTCTACATTAAAGACTATCTCATTATGATATAAATATTGAAAGGTTTTTAATCAGTGTACTAAAAAAGGTTATGATATGTGGGACAATCTTTCTTCTAAGAAAAAGGAAAATGTTAAAGGCTTGTGTTTCCTGAGGCAGGGATCTGTAGGAGCAGACAGAAATGTCTTCTGAGTTTCCCTATTTAAAGCTGCCCTGAAGACTGTTAATTCAACTTTTTCTTCCTCCCTGCTGCAAGAAAAATATCACATATTAAAAAAAAAAAAAAGAAAAAAAAATGTAGACCAACTATTCTGGAGAGCCAACTTGAGATTGGTCTTGTGGTCTGATTTGCAGAAATCAGTAATGGCCGTTGGTGCTTTGTACTGATTTGCAGAAATCAGTACTGGCAGTTGGTGTTGTTTAAGTTCTCTGCTCTCTTCCCTTGATCCTGCCTAAATACATGCTGATGTCTTTGTCTTAGCTTTTATGTATTTTTCCTTCTTCCAAGAGATTTTGGTCTTTGTTTTACCTATGCCTTACTTCTTGTACTGATTCTGGGACCATTTCTGTGCTTCCATTCACTGTCCTTCCCACCCTCACTTTCTCAGTGCTGGCTCTTGGCCTCCATGTATTTTCTTTCTTGACCACTTTCCATAACCTTCCACAACTTTCCACAACTTTCCACAGCCTTTCTCTCTTTACCTTTCTGCTTTGACTATGAAATGGGAACCTTTTACTCTCCAGTTGTCTGTGAAATGGCAAAAAAGTAGAGATAATCATTACACTGTCCCACTCAGTGGAGCAATTATCTCAAATTGAACATTGTGGACCATCTTCAGAACGGAAGTTAAACCTATTCTAATAATTAAAATGCTGAGTTTTGTGGGTATTAGCACCGAGTACCTGAAAATTGTTACAGATCTTTTAATTCACAGCCTCAGCAAGACAGATGCTGGTAGCAGTCTGACAGGCATGAGAAAAAAAAATGTTTTGAGAATCCAGATTGCCATGGTGCATGAAATAATGAGTGATCTAAAATTCCTATACCACTGGGTAGTTCATCCATCAAATTTATACCTCTCCAGTTTATGGACAAGGATGTCATGTGGGACATTGTTGAACACTTTGCACAAGTCCAGGTAGATGGTGTCAACTGCTTCATGAAAGACAAAACTCGCTTCTCACTTCATTAGCAATAATTTGCACCAAGGAGGCAGATTATTAGGAAAGATAACTATACACACACACACATACAGAGACTGTTCAGAATCCAGTGTCGTATGCCAAGACTATTGACCTCATCACTGAAAACCCAAAGTTCCCGATTTCCTCACTCTTCCTCAAAATCAGGATATTGTGAACAAAGCAGCAGACCCATTACTATTTTTTTCTAAATTTTTCCCCTGTCTCTTGTGGCTAGATAGTCTGAAGGGCTTCGCAATGTGTCAATGTGTCATTCTGAAAAGGTCAAAGGAAAAATCAATTGTCATATTATAGTTTGGTTTTGCTTTTTTTTTTTTCCATAAATCTGACAAACACTAATCCCTTAACACACTCAGATGTAATCATATGGAGTTTTTTGCAAACTGTAATTATACGGGATACATATAATTTTGTCTAGCAGAAAGTTTGCTATTCAAGTCTTATTTAGAGTTTAGTGGTGAAAACCTTTGTATCTTCTTTTCTATTTATAATTCTGTTCTGCTTTTCTCATTTTTAATTTTTATTTGAGTGTGTTTGTGCTTGAACAGTTTAATTCCTGGTTTTCTTTGATATTTCTCTTTGGCATATGGTATTACAATTCTAACAATATGTTAGGAATAATGATTGAGTTTGAATCTGCATAATGATATTTCTTACCCTGAGTATAACGTGTTACAAGAAAACAAAAGTTTGAGTGCTACAGTTTTCTTAATTCCCACGTCTCAGTAATAATTTCAGCATTTGTCTCAAGTCTAAATAATTCTAAGTAGTTTAAAGTGCTCAAGAGAAATCTAGACCATAACAAAGTCAACAGAGGTTCAAATGACATCAGGATTTAATCTCAGCTCTTCAAGGATGTCAGTTTCTAACCTCTGTTCTGAGGGTGATACATGAAGGGCTAAAAACAAACATTCAAGTTTTAAGAGATAAAGCATATTAACATGAGCTCTGTGACACACTAATGGGGTTGCACAAGATTCTGGCTGATTTGGAGCAAGGGCAAAGGAATTATACATCTACCCTGAGAACATGTCAGGATGTAACATGTTTATATATCCTTGGAAATAGAATCTGCAAGAAAATAGTCCTCAAAGATCCAAGGCAGCAATATTTTGAATAAGCTGTGTATTAGTTCTTGAAGATACCCTTTAAATGTCTTTAATTTCTTCTTTTATTTATTTTTCCTTCTTTGCGTAGCTAGCAAGGTGTACATGTATGCAAGCCTAAATATGTGTGTAACACAAAAAAGATGCAGGTGAGATGTGGGATTCAGCTCTTCTACTTTATATATCAGTAAGTGGGACTTTAAATCAAAATTAGTCTAGAGTTCTTCTTGTCAATAGAGAGAAATGTATATCTCCAGAGCATGACTGATCAAGACTCTTAGATACCTTTTTAAGAATTTCTTCTTAGTTTAAAATTTATCAAATATTTATTTGTATTATTTGCATAATTGTAAAGGAATTCACATCTGTTTCTGTCTAATACTTAAAGAAAATTATTGTGTGTAATGTTATACTGATTGTACAATTATTAGATAATTGTAGTCATCACTATAGAATAACAGATTGTTAGTACTTATGTTTAAATATAAAATCAAGAAGCCGATAATTTAGTAAAGTAATCTAAACACATAAATTTAGAAATCAAACTTTGCCAGTACTCTGCACTGTGCGCTGGGCCAGCCATAAGGTGATTTATAAAAGCAAAATTTTGTTTCAAGAAGCATCTGCAAATTTTGTAATTTATTATAACACACACGAGGATGAAACTGAGCTCTCAAAATGTAACAATGAATGTCATCAGAGTCAGATCTATTTTTAAGAAACACCTCTCAAGAGCCTATTATGCTCTTTTGACTGAGGAGGAGCCTAAAGTGAAAAGGTAGATTTACACATCTAAATCTGAGGCAGTAAGCAAGTATGTATGAATTCCAGTCATGAACTTTAACTCTTTAATTAATTAAATACAAGAGAGAACAATATACACATTTTATCCAAATTGCTTGATTATAGACCCCTGAGCTCTATCTGCAACACCAGGAACTCTGATTCAAATCCTGGCTCTGAACAGTAGGTCACAGAGACCTGATAATATACCTTCTTCAACCAAAATAAGGCACCATTGACTCTTCCAGGGTTGTCTTTTTCCTTCTATCTCTTCAAATAAACAATTTCTATGTGTAAACATCAGATATTTAAAAATAAATACTGCCCAAACTAGAGGTCTTAGTGGCCAGCCCCTGTCAACAGGTGAAATAAAACCACTTGATGTCATGGCAGAACTGGGCAAGCATATTCTTTTTAACACAGCTCTCAAAAACTGTACTAAATCACAGTCAGAGCTGCTGACATTAGGTCCTTAAAATAACCTGAAAAGAGGACATCTGAATTAACATGAATTAATTAATCAATTAAGTCATTAAAGCACAGCAGTTCCTCCCAACCTTCACCTAGGTTGAATTTGATCTGTCTTTTTTCAGATAGTGAATAATTTCTCTCCAATCATACTATTAGCTTTAAAAATACATTATCACTACCTATAAAACTGACTTTTTTCAAAACACAGCTTCATGTAACAACCAAATACTGCATAGAAAAAGGAAAATAGATATTAAAGTCCCCTTTCTTTCATGTTCTGTCTATTCCCTTTGACACTGATATTTTAGAAAAAAACATCTGAAGTTATGTCTTTTGCATTGCCTCCTAATCATTTGCTAGACATTTTTTTTCACTTCCTACTTTTTACTTACTATTCTCCACATTCATCTACAGATGCATCTTTTAACTGTTTATTCTCCTCTTTGATCTGAGGATCAGATGTTGGAGGTTATAATACTTATTGGCTTTGTTGAAATGAATCACAGGCATTCCCAACCTCTTGGGAGACCTTTGAAGGCTGCATAAATAGACAGAGAGGAAATTTATGATTCTCAACAAGGAGAAATGAGAAGTCCAGCATCTGGAGAGGAATAAACTCAGAGAATTACCAGTCCAGTAACAGAAGTTAAAAATAAGTTTAATGTTTGCTTGTTTGTTTTTTTTTTACATGTTCTCACTTCTATTACAAAGTGATTTCAGAATTTCGTGTTCTTCAAAGCATGATACTTGCATGACTTCATGCATTACTTCCAAAACTCTCAGAAGGTGCTTTCAGTTACCATCCTTACTCCAGTAAAGATGCAATGTTCAACAAGAGATTTCTAGAGGAAGTGGTTGCTTATGTTGCATTGTATGAAACTTGGATTTAATACTTTTTAATTTGATCACAATTAGAATAAGTGGCAATATTAAACACAGTTCACTGCACAACCCTAAACCAAGAATAAGAATGTTTGTATACAGGTTTTCTCTGTAAACAAGACTTCCAAGTCTTGCCCTCGAGTTGAATGGTAAAAATCTTCACAAAAGGAAAGGTAAAAAGTACAGTTTCTAAAGCTTTAAGCCAGGTAGAGAGAGAAGTTAAAGGGGAAGGGGCATTTTTAAGTGAGTCATTATGTAGTTCCAAATTCCTAATAATGTTTCCTGCACTCTACAGACAAATACTTTTAGTCATCTGGGATTTTCTAGGCTAACAATATAAAAGCATCCCTTCTTCACCTTTTCAGTAATGAACACATTTTGTGCTCCATTACACTCCATTAACTATGTATGACTAGCAGCATTATACAGTATTTCTGTCATTCCATCAGCTTGATATGAGCATAAACCAGTGTATTTTGCTAGTAACAGGAGATATAATAAGGGGGAAAACTGATCACTTCTTTACCTTTAACTCGAAAAGAATCTTTGCCTGAAATGAGGACAAAATCTTGGGGCATTTTTCCAGGCCCTAACTCCCTTATGTACTGTACAAAATTGTCAGCCTTTTCTGTTCAAACAAGATTTGAAAATTCTCTTTATCTATTCAAGTGTTTTCCTTTTGATACATTTGAAAAGAAAGGTCAGGAAGAAATCAGAAAAAGAGCACTATGTACATTTTTTTCAGATATTATGAAATGCTTTCAAGTTATTTAAATATGCACTGCTTGGAAAGAATGCTAAGGTATTAAAATGCTAATGAAAATGTGGACATCATAAGTTGAAAGTTGTAGAGCATTTTCAGATTGCTTTCAGTCCCACTTTTGCTTCAGACTTGTGTTCAAAAAGTACCTAACAATTTGTGCCACATAATGAACAAAAAAAAAAATATTTCAATATACTGAGAAGCTGCCTAGTTCATCCGACACTATTAATTGGTCTCTAATTACAATGTAGTATAAAACCAGTATTTCAGAACAAGTATGGGATCATCAGTAGCAAAATGTAGAAGGAAAGACATCAAAGTTTGGAATATAAAATGTTATTTTCAAAGCATCCTAAATGACTGGTGAATTTAGTTTGATTTAAGATGACTGGTACAAATAATTTCACTTGACTGTCTTGTAAGCATTAAGGAAAAAGAAGGAAATTACTGTGGAGATTCAAAAGTAAAAATATAGGAACAGAAATACTCAAAGTAATAAAGTAATGTACTTGTCAGTTTGGGAAAACACAAATAGTCTGTCAAGAAGACACAAAGAATTTCTTTAGCATTAAGTACTGTTTAACTGATCTAGAGAATATGTTTGTCATATGTACAGATTACACCAGAGTAAGCTATTTGAAACTGATTTAAGGTAGTAGATTCAGACTGGTTTTGATGCCTTGTGTGTCTTAATATGCTTAATCTGATTGAGTTACATAATGAGCCCCACTGGGGGACAGATTTAAACTTCAAAACAATAAAGATACAAAGAAAAATACCTGAAATCAAAAAATTTCAATCTAAAGACAACTATGCTCTAAAGGACAAATTTAATGGTGATATAGATCATAATGTAGGATGTTATTGTAGACCATATGTTAGATACAAATCAGTGATTGATCCATGTCACAGAAATAGAAAAGATGCGATATACATGAATGTTTGTAACTGTGTTATGGACACCTACATCTGCAATTTACCATAAGTTTTCCTTATAGTGTGACCAGTTCAAATGTAAATAAAGATGGCTAAAATTTAAAAAGATAAATTGTGTTACAAAAATTATGACTGTTCATAGTCCATAAACTATGAAAGATGAATTACTAGAAAATTTAAAGATGAACTGGTAACATTTTTGAATATGTAAAGTCAAAGTACATTGGATTTGGAACATACTGTAGCAAAAAAAATACCATAGCTAAATATTGGAAAAATAATCTAGAGTGCTTTTATGATCATCATCAGACAAAAAAATTATGGTGTCAGCATATGTGATACAACCTGAGTGAAGATGAGTTGAAATACCAGGACTCATGCACTCACTTTCCACACCTACGTTGCCATTTTCCAGAAGATTTACCCTTCGCTAAAATCCTTATGGCAGTTTCCGATTTGGGGAATGTGTGTCAGTTTATTAACAGTGCTACTTTTTGAAATCAGATGTGGGACTTACAAGCTTGGTTTATTCACCTTTATGTTACTCCTCAGAGTGCTGCTTGAGCCCCGGCACACTGATTTACAGCTGTATGCTAGAACCACATACCAGGTAAAGTAGGGAACATGAACTTTTCAAAGTTTTAAGCCAAAATAGTTATATTTACGGCACACAACTGTCTTTAAGTAAATTAACAAAATCTAGATTCTTCATTTATGTACAACTCTTGATTGTGAGGTTTAGGCACCTCTTATTTATTTTCCTGGTGGCACTTTCCATACTAACTGTGCCTCTGTTTCTCTGTTGTGTGAACAGCTGTGAGGAACACAACTCTGGTCCAAAGGTTACTTGGAAAGTTCATAGAAACCTGAAATAGAGTCATAAGGTTCATTCAGCCAGGCTACTCCTTATAGTGCAAATACTTAAAGAAGTAATTTTTTGCTTGGAAAAGAACAAGTACTAATGAATTCTGTGTTACTACCTCAGGAGATGTCAGACATGATAATATACTGTTCTCTAATCTGACATTCTGTAGTACTCAAAAGTGTAGCACACACTCTTCAGCTATACCTACAGTGTAAATTAAAGTCCACATATTTTTGCAGGTGCAAATCTATCAAGATAGCTTAATTTCTTTTTAGATAGTAAAAGGTATTAGAATAAAAATTTTCTGAGGCTAGCAGGTGAGCAGCCTCTAAACAGCACATAGACTAAATCACTGTTCACTTTCAACTTTTTTCTTATTTTCCTCACACTTTCAAATTTTTTTAGGATTTCTGGCTTTCTCATCTATTTTGTATGCTGTCATGTGTTGGGGTCACTTCATATTTATCTTTTAAACATATCTCATCATTAGAATTTAAATAATTACTTACAAGTTTTAGTCATAGCAAAATATAACAGTACCTACTATATTAACGTTTCTGACATGCAGAAAAGAATTTTGACTTTTAGAGTACTAATCTGTAAATATGTTCTCCATAAGCTGATCCTAAATCAGACACCAAAATGTAGCCTACAATAAAAGTATTTTTAAAAAAACTTAAATGTCTCATTTCCCATTCTTATCAATCTATACAAACATCTGAACACAGACATCTTAATCTAAAATTAAGCCTAGCTTCAAAGTTAGTGGCTTGATTTCAGATTCCTAAACATCAGTATTTTGTTTGAGATGTCCTTGGGTATCTGTAATATCCACCTTGTGTCAGATCATACAGTACATACAAGGAGCCCATTTCCTTCTCAGCTACAGGAGAAAAATGCAAGATCATTTAAAATTATAATAGATGTCTTCCTGCAACCAACTGAACAAAGCCTGAAGTATCTGAATCCAAAGTCCACTCCAAAACACACCAAGCTTATCTCTTGCAGAACTTCATTAACTTAATTTCTGTGTGAATTACAAAACATTTGTAGTATGTCAATATTAAGTCTTTATACTTCTCTCCCCTGTACAGCTGAGGAAGGTGGAGTAATAGAGCAGCTAAAGTCAAAACACAAGCCTCAAGCATTTGAGTTTGAATTGTCAGTCTTCCTTTAAATATGTATTTGCGTATATTTGTAGGAATCAGACACTTGGTAGAAATTAAATAACAATATGTTAGGAAAGTGCTATTTACATGTAATGTCCCTTTCACAACGTGCAAGAACTGGATGTGTTGGTATCAAACATGGAAACAGGCTGTATTCTTTATTTGCATGGGGCAGAAAACCAGTAATATAGTGAGGCTCCTAGGAAGGGATATATCAAAGAGTATTCAATCCAGCATCTTAGCTGAAGTTCCAGCAAGTTGCTTCTGTTCTGTTTTGTTAAATAGTATTCCCAGCATGGATTCTTCATACTTTGAATACAGAATACACTGTATTGCAACAGGAAATATATGCAGAAGGAATAATAATGGTAAGAAAACCTAGAAGTGTGCAGACCTTTGGTCAAAATATGGGAACCAAAAGGCACTGAGACGCTTTTGTGAACACAAGACAAGAAGGCAGCTTGACAACTACTTGCAAAAAAGTAGTACAAAGAAGATGATGCAAGATTTAAGAAAGGTATACAAGATGAAAACGTAGAAGTCATAGAAAAACTCCAAAACAAGATTAAAGAGGAAAAAAAATTAAAATATATTTCAAAATTAACACAGTGACCTGGTAGGTTTAAATTAAGGATTGATTAAAATGATCGGTGCAGTTGGGATAGCAAAATCCAGAAAGTAGTAGAGGTAAAGAACTGGGACTAAAAAAAAAAAAATAAATTATGGTGGGTTTTCATGTGTGTGCGTATGCGTTGTTTTTTGTTGTTTGCTTGGGTTTTTTTAAATAAAAATATTAAAAATGTTTAGGAATAAGCAGTGATGTTTTGTTTGGTTTTGCTGTTAGTTATCATAGATAGTCTGATAGTTTTTTCTGGTTTTTAACATGCTCTTTGATGAAGGTGGTAACAGAAGACAAAGCCAGCTATACTGAAAGAGAATGGGGAGCTGTTTGTGCTGAAAGTTGCGTGGCCAGTGGTAGCGCTTAAGGCACTGCTGTAGTTCCTTGTTGTTCCTGTTATTTTCTGTGTAGATCTCTGGTCAATTTTTCATGGAGAAGGGCAGCCAAGAGTGCTTGGGAAAGAATCAGCAAAGAAAGAAACAGGAAATGCTGAGGGGAACTTAAGGAAACTGACATAATTTCTTGAATCTTAGTTTCCATAGATATGAAATGGGTTAAGTGTTTGTATCAACATGTTTTAAGGTGCACTCTTTGATGCTAATGTAATTCAGCCCTTAACATATTACTAATTCAAAATTTCAATTTAGAAATTATGGTTTATCTAGAGTAGCCAAAAAATCATAATTTTAGTCAATGAGTATACTTGTACACAGCATTTTTAAATGAAGTAAAAAATTTTAAAAATTCCTCTTTTAGAAAAAAGTTTAATTTAATTTTTACTACCGACAAAGACAATAAGCCCAAACAATTCCAGTTTTATCTTACAACTTTTTCTCACAAGTAAAGTATCCTGCCTTTGCATTTATTTTGTCTGTAAAGATATGTATTGGCTTATACAAGTTTGATCAGCTAAAATGGAAAAAAACACTCTTCTGACTATGATGACTATGACTTCTGACTGCAGTTATTAACTGTTGTCTTGTAGCACTGTGAGGTTAATTTTTCTGGAGAGATCCTGAAAAACCTTTGAAATCACAAGTTTGCAGATCATGTTGACAGAGAAAAGAAGACCCTTTCTGACATTTTTTTTTTAAATATTTAAAAATTCTGAGGTTTGACTTTGTTTTATGTATCCACAATGTACACAGAAATAGGGAAAGTAACAGTGTTTTGACAGATATTTTGATTATATTTGGCAGATATTTTGTTGTTACTAGTCAGATATTTCACCTTGGTCAAGACATTAGATCATATGCTCAGTTCATACTAGCTTTTGTTGATTCTCTTGATCCAAGACCACTCGAAGACAGCTGTGGTAAGGACAATATATACTCTTTAAGCAGTGGCTTCAAGTGTTTCAGAAAAATCGATTCCTATATATTGAAGATAATCATCTCCAACAGTTTGTGCTGGGAAGATAAGTCTGTTATGAATAAATACTGTTCTTGCTGACAGACTATCTTCCCTTGTACAACACACATCTTCAGTTAACTAGTGATGGTGAATGTAGTTTCAAAAATGTTGGTTTAATCTACAATTACTTTGTTACATACGTGCATAGTTTTCTCTTTATGAGCTTGATGACTTGCATTGTGACTCACCGGGTAAAAAATGCAAAAAACATTTCAGAAAATGCATTTTTATTGATGTCTATGGCATCTAGGACACAGGCATCCTGTGAGGAAGTGGTTCATAATTTATATTTATAAGCTATGATATTACTTATTATTTACTGTGATGTGACTCACAGTAGAAGGAATGACTGTCACAGTAATATACTTCAGTGATTCTTCTCCATTAGTCTTGGAAGGACAGAGCTGTTGTCAGCCAGTATGGAAGATACACAGCTGAACATTATGTAAATTATATTGTTTTCTATGTCAGTTAAGAACTGTAATTAGACATTAAGCAAAACTTGCAGTGACAAGAATAATGAAGGTTGTGGTTGCTGCTTAGAGGAGTTACAGATAATCCATACAGGAGAAATTTGAAAACAGAATGTATAAATATCTGCTAGCAGTTATTCAAGTGTGATTATTGGCAGAAAGAAGTAGTTTCTGTCATCAGCTGCAAGGAGGCAAGTCTTCAAAATGACAATGTTTTTTTAGGTCTGAAATAGGAAAAAAAAAAAAATCCCTCAGTAAAATACAATTTATGAATAGTATAGTTGCTACTGGCTTGAAGTCAGGGAATATTCCCTATGGTCTCTTGAGGCCCCAGTTTTCTATTTCCCGTCTACTGTTAATTTTTCCTGTGCTAATTATGACTGCATTAACTAGCAAAGCGTTTTCTGTACCTCATTGCCTACAGGATTCTTAGCAGAATTTGACTGCACAAGACAACCAGGTATAGGTTTTGGTGGAGAAAATGCTCAGAACGGGTTTATTCTCTAGCTCCAGTCTGACATGATTAGGTACAGAGCAGCTCCAAAGGTATTAGGAACAGCCCTGATCATTGATTTACATCACCTTGTATTTCCCTTTTTCTTTCTCTAGTTCTTCTCCTTTACTCACCCCATTCCTTTTCAAATAAACAACTCTCTTCACTTTACCCTTTTTCTACTGGCTGTGGTTTAGAAAACTTTATAACTTAATTTCATGCTTATGATTTGATTGCCCTGGTAATTTCCACCTGGTTCTGCAGTTCTGCTAAACTACTACTTTCTTTTGTTATCTACAGTTTCCAGGTGTGTCATACGTTACTGCCTTGCTAATCGTGTTCTGGGTCAGAGTTACCCTTCTGCACTCTGTGTATACATTACTCCTACCTCATTATCTGTAGCAGCCTGTTTTTCCTCATACTGCTATTTTTCAGAGGTGCCACATGTCAAGAGTCACCATAACATCCTATCTATCTCATAGTTTGAATGTCTATATAGTTCTGTGACACTCTTTCATTTTATTATCTGGTTATACAGATGTGCAATGGAGGCAAAACAGGAACTAAACAATTTTTTTATTTTTTTTTTAGGTAAGTAAAAATTCTCTTTTTTTCCCAGCAGTTTCCACAATTGACATTTAAGAAGTAATTTTCAATGGAGATGTTGAGTAACAACGTTGTAAACACTGTCTCACACATTATGTGGCATACTATCCACTTAAATGAAATATTTTCTTTCTGCAGCTCTCACTTGGAGGATAAAAGCTAAGTGCACCTTAGGTAAGGAAATTAGACAGACTGGATCCTATCCACAGAGCTTAAAAAGGAATAATGAAACAGAGATAAAGTTCTGGACCTAACAATTTAAGGTTATTTCATTTCTTGCTTTCTTTTGTCAAGAGATCCATTTCTTTGCAATTTGTCAATGAGAATTTTGTCCTGACCTGTAACAATAGATTAAACTTGAATAACTGAATTACTAGTGTTTCAATAGAAAAAGAGTTGTACATTTAATTACTTAATTATTTTGAAGTTCAGTTTGTAAAATAAGTACAATGACTCATAAAGGAAGATCTGGCTATCTAAAATATAAGATCAGATATAGGGCAAAACTGTAATGAACACTTAAAGTGAAAAGTGCCTACTCAACAGACCTCTGATAAATTAAAGATGTCTTATTTTTTTCTTAACATTTAAGGCACTTGCGTAGTAAGCCTTAAAAGGAGTTAATTCAGTCCTTGAGCACATAACAGAACTGAAATTCTCAAAGTATGGCCGAAATCCTTCTATTAATCCTCCATTGATAATAAATCCTGTTTTGTAAGCTCAAGCAAAACAGGTTTGATTATTGAGTAATCCTTAAAACAACCTATGCTCATCCATTGTATACTGCAAGTGAAGGTCTTCAATTGCAACTAAAAGAACACTGCCAACTAAAGTTTCTTTGAAAGAGAAATGGAAGACATTACACATTTGATTTGGGTAGTTACCTTCAGGGAAGTCATTATTATATATGTTTTTCCAGTGCTTCACCACAGTTATGGGAAACAGGATAAAATCTTTCTTCAGTTGTCACAGTGACGTGACCAAATCTAAAGTTGCTATATGTGATAAACACAGTTATGATTCGTGTCAGAGTGGATTATGGTGTGGTCATTGTACCCTGTGTGGATCTGGCACGG